>JAJOZX010008486.1:0-32500 GCA_023014485.1 Bathynomus jamesi
GATGGACTCCTCCTCATCACATTCAGCGTTCCACATAAACTGCTGAATCTAGAGTCATCAGCCACCACAACTTTTTGGCAGTTTATTCTTTTCAGAAAGGAAAGTTTCTGACGTGCTACACGTTTTCTATAGCCAAGGCGTGAAGATGAACCCGAACCTCATTTCAGTCGCGCGCAAGTGATGTCAGCAACAGAATGCCGACATTTAGTTCGAGGATAATGGTCTCCCTGGTCGCTATCATACACCCTGAAGTGTATTGATAATGGATGAACGTAAAAGTATTGATCCGTAGCATTTTCGTTATTTGGACCAGTGGACCACATTCTGTTCCCAAGTAAACTGAGAAATATTCGCGAGAACCGCTTCTCTTCGACATGAAAAGCGATACAAACTTACCATTTATGACAGGTGTCACTCGTAAGCGCGTCAACTTGGCTTCTAGAATATTCTACCATGTCGAACGGTCCAGAAGACAGGGTGGCTAAGTTATTTTGTTAGGTAAGTATTCATTGTAATATACCGTAAATCGGCAAATAAGTTTTTTAACTCCTCTGTCACTCGATAATCCAATGTGTCTCACTAAACAAACTTTAATAAATTGGCTTAGTCGGACTTAGTTTGTCTTAACTGAGTATTAAGCATTAACAGTGTCTTAAGTGTATATAAATGAGAGAGAATGGAAATAAGAACAAACCTAATTGGGTGAAAACCTCATTTCAGATTCATTTTATAGAATTTATTCTACTTGAACCAACAAGAAAATAAGAATGACTCCTTCTAGAAAAAAAGAAAGCTTAAAATACTTCAAACACAAAGCTCCTAATACCATCAACCAACAGAATTTGCTTCCTCATTTCCATAATCCTCACTTCACTGACTTCCCTACCTTAACTCCATAACCTTCAGCCTTCAATGACCCACACTTTTCGTACATAAACACTTACTTTTCACAATACTATTTTTCCTGTCTTTTCTTTATATTTTACCTGATCCCTTACCTTAAATTAATCCATCGTTGTAGCTCAATGAATAACAACGTTTTTCTGTAAGCGAAGTGACGACACTGAGATCAGAGGGTTTCGAATCCCGGTGATGCTGGTAATAATAATACAAGAGTTAGTAGAGCATGGGGCCGTATTAGTTGGCCTGAGTTCTGGGCCACTTTCTGGCCCTCCTGACTCTTATTATTATTATTATTATTATTATCTTAATTAATTGTACATTAAAATGAGAAACTATAGCGAGAAACCTTATTTTTCACTTTAATGTGACGACGTGGTTATTTTTTCCGTTGCCATGGAACCAGAAGTTGGTTTAACCTCTTCTTTAACGGCTAAGGTCGTATGACGGAGGAGACCTACTGATTTAACTTGGAATCCGAACCACTGGTCGCACAATCATCTGAACGCGGAGGACGGTCACTCATCCAGCTGCTACCGAGACCCAACGTCGCTTAACCTCGTTTATCTAACGGGAAGCAGTGTTACGAAGTGACCACGACGTAAATCTGGTCCTTGGTCTGACTGGGATATTCGATACTTTGAAAAGTATCATTTTCTTTGACCTACACCCGCTTGGTTCACGGAACAGTCTAGCCACACACGCAAAAACTAGCTTAACATAACTTAACCTAGCCTAACTAAGCATAACCTAAGTTAATCTAACCCACAATAACTTGTTTATTAAATGTTACGTTCAGAGACTGAGGTTGGTCCACATTTTCTTTGCAAATGAACTGTTAACACGTAACAAATGAGCTACTTACAGATTGTGGCGTAGTGAGGACCATTCGTGTAAATGAATCCATTGACGGTAGTAATCGCATCAACTCCTACATCAGATACTCCGTACTGATAGATTAAGAGAAAAAAGTAATTTTCGAAAGAAAACACAAAGTAAATATATAGCTACAAGTAGCGAAATCAAAAGTATTTTCCATTTCAGAAACAGCTCGAGAAAGACTGCCTCAATTTTAATTGATCGATAACGGCCATATTTGTTAATGTAACGACTTCTCTTGAACAAATTTGAATCGGCTATCTCCATAGATCACACACACACCATGTTTTGGATCGGTCCGCTCAAGATTTAGTTCCTTTCAGGAGGAGGGAATGCGAAAGCGATAGTGCTCACATAAACTTTTCACAATAAAAGAACGATTAAAATATCATATTAAGTCCTTCAAATCAATTAATTATCGGTGTTAAAATAACAAGAATGTAACTATGCATAAAAATACTTTATCCGGCTTTCATTCATTAATCCTAGAAGGTCAGTGTAGGACCGCACATATAGGAAATACAGTAGCGTCGGATCTACGTAACTCCAAAATGAAAATTGCATTTAAAGGTTGAATTAAGTAATTTGTTATTACTAAACAACAATAAAAATTAACTTACGTAGAATAAAAGACACTATTCTCAGAAAAACAAATGTACTTTATTGTAATAGGCCACGCTGGCTTTCTAGGGTTAAACCAACGAGAGAGACAATACGTGTAGTCAAACTCAAATGAACGGACTGTCATTTCAACCATTAAATTAACAGAGAGGCAGATTTTCAGATATTTATAATGGAGTTAAGATGGATATCTAGTAAAATAATTAATTTCTATAATATATTTTATATACCAGCTCTCATCCACTTCTGAAGGAAGATCGTCCGTCCATCCAAAAGTAACAACCACAATTGTCCGTAGGAATGAATACTAAGAATGCTTTCACCGTCTGCGTCTCTTGAATGGACAATACTTTGGACCTCACTGCGGACGTTTCAGATTCGGAGAAAGGCTTCGGACCTTTACGCAGATGGAAATGAAATTGGATAAAGGTTAAACAATTACCAAAAAAGGAGTAGCAATTAATATTATTAATAATAATTGGTATTAGTAGACGCCTGGCTCAGGACGTACCAGATGAGCCGGTGTGCCTAGAGGTGTGCCTAGAGGTAGGCCTAGAGGTGGGGTCACCAGCTTCACCTTCGTGTGAAGAAAGCTAACGCGCGGAACTGCTACGAAGTCACGAGGTTAATCGCAATGCATATAATATTATTCTATATTTACATTATAATATTACGCAAAATATAAAGTTGGAAATATTACTATTAAAACTAAAATATTTTACCGTGGTAAGTCTCATCGCACGAGTAATTCGAAGCTCCAATTACCGCCCAATGGCCGTCGTTATAGTTGCGATTTAAATCTACTCCCTTACACTCGTTCGATGAATACTGCATTCGATTCTTCCGCCACATACGATCCTGAATTAATAATGGTTATATCGTATAAGTCTCCTTCACGTGGTTTTAAAAGCAATAATCAATGTCACATCAACTATAGAGGAATAAAAATAATTTCTAGTTTAATTTTTTATTTATTCAACTGAAATGAGCCAAAACAATTATGGAGATATGTGTCTCTATACATATTCAAAGTTATTTGTAACTCAATTTTAGAAAAAATTGCTCAGCTGGGCAAAATTTCTAATATTAAAAGAAGTAAAATAGCTTTCACTGAATATTTGACTACAGTGTACGGATTTGTCTCTAAATCTATCTCTCTCTAAATCTATCTATGTGTAGTGAATACTCTTATTTTAGTTTCAAGATAAATGTTAATTTTACCGTCTTGAATTTCGGAATAGTTATAAATTCATTTTAAATTAGTTACCCCATTATAATTCAATTGTGAACCACATTAATACTAATTTTATGTATACTATATTATTTTATTGTATGTAAACATAATTAATTATATATCACAATTGTCAGTTAATTATTTATATTCAAATATTTATTTTAATTTAATACCATGTCCATTTTGCAAATAAATAATAGAAAACCAAAGGTTATATTTTCCACCTTTGGTACTGTCGTAGTTTCGCCTAACGGACTCAATACGGCTAGTGAGATAATCACTGGTTGGCACTTAACTAGCGGCAGTGCTTATGGCTACATCATCCAGGTTAACCTATACCGGATAGATGCGCTACGGTCCCAAGCCGTAGCTTGCCTAGGCCAACGACGACGACGTAAACACAACAATTGATGACCCCGGAGCTGGATTACCCCTTCTACCCGAACGACTAGGACTAGACTGTAATGTCGTTCGTGCCCATCACCCCCTTCACCCGAACGACTAGGACTAGACTGTAACGTCGTTCGTGCCCACCACCCCCTTCACCCGAGCGACTAGGACCAGACTGTAACGTCGTTCGTGCCCATCACCCCCTTCACCCGAGCGACTAGGACCAGACTGTAATGTCGCTCGTGCCCTCTGCCCCTCACCCCTGCCCGTGCGCTCTGTGCCTGCGCTCGTCTCAACCTCCACTCCTTCGTTGGGAACTTGTCGTCTTACTTGTACGTCAGCAAGCATAGGAGAAGATGCCTGACGACGCTGGTGCCATCTCCCACTTGAGCGTAAAGCTCCCCGTCTTCTGGCCGGTGATCCATTTATTTGGTTCCACCAAGTGGAATCACAATTCAACTTGGGAAGGATCACCGCTAGCAGGACGAAATACGATCATGTTTTGTCCTCTCTACCACGAGCATCATCTCTGAAGTCCGTGACGTCATCGTCTCTCTCTTCCACGAGTGAGGACCCGTACAAACGATCTGAAGTCTGCCATCCTGTGCCGCACCACTGTCTCCGAGCGTGAGAAACTACATCAGTTAATCTCAAAAAAGAACTTGGAGACCGTAAGCCCACTCAAATGCTGAGGGCTATGCAGTGCGCTCTAGGCGAACGCGCACAAACCTTCGATAAGGACATCTTTAGACAGTTGTTCTTGCAGAAACTTCCTCCAACAGCTCAGCGTGTCTTAGCCACTATGGATCCTGCTACTCCAGTTGATAAACTAGCAGAAACTGCCGACAAAGTAGTGGAGATTGACACAGCTCCGGTCAACAACGTGAACACACAATCGGAACTGGAGTTGAAAGTGAAAGAGTTAAGTCAACAACTCAACCACGTTTGTTCTCTGCTACAAAATCAACGGCAAAGAAGCCATTCTCGGTCAAGATTTACGAAGAGGCATCGTTCGAGTTTCCGGGAAGATCTGCTTCTACCACTCGAAATTTGGAAAGAAGGCTAGGAAGTGCATCTCCCCTTGCAATTTTTCGTCGGAAAAACCCCAGCAGCGAGTCCTAATGGCGTCTAGTACTCGCACTGCCAACCTGTTATTCATAAAGGACAGGAACTCTGGTGTCAATTTCTTGGTTGATACCGGAGCGTCAGTCAGTGTATTCCCTCAAAAATCTGGTCATACGCACTCGGAATCTCCGCCTCTATACGCTGCTAACGGTTCACGCATACCCACGTACGTACTCAGTCGCGTGAACTAAACTTGGGCCTTCACCGATCCTTCAAGTGGATTTTCATCTGTGCTCAAGTGCAGCATCCCATAATCGGCGCTGACTTCCTCCAGCATTTCAACCTCCTGGTGGATCTTGACAAGCGACGTTTATGCGACCGGCCTACACTGCTTTTTCTGTTCTTGCCAAACAGGTTGCCCTTCCGGACGCCTCGAACTCTGCACTTTCCCTCGTTCCCCCTAATTCCATGTACCAGTGCCTTTTCCAGCGATATCCAGGAATTCTTCAACCGATGCAGATGGGTGATACCATTAAGCACACCATTACCCATCACATTACAACAAAAGGTCCCCCTGTGTTTGCGAAACCCAGACGTCTTGCCCCGGACAAACTGAAAGCTGCCAAATCGGAATTCCAGCTTATGATGGATCTTGGGATAATAAACCTTCCAAAAGCAGTTGGTCCTCTCCCCTACACCTGGTCCAGAAGAAGTCAGGAGACTGGAGACCATGTGGGGATTACCGGTTTTTGAATTCGACAACCATCCCGGACCGATATCCGGTACCAAATGTCCAAGACTTTACTTCTCTTCTCCACGGCAAATCTATCTTCAGTAAAATAGATCTCGTTAAGGCTTTCCACCACATTCCCGTAGAGCCTTCGGATATTCCCAAGACTGCAGTTTGTACACCATTTGGGTTATTCGAATTTGTGAAGATGCCGTTCGGGCTACGGAATGCTGCGCAAACCTTTCAGAGGTTTATAGATGAGGTCACCAGAGGCTTAGACTTTGTTTATGCCTACATCGATGATTTGCTTGTGGCCAGCTCAACGGAAGAGGAACATAAGGAACATCTTTCACTCCTCTTTCAACGCTTAGAACAATACGGTGTTACTATTAATGCATCTAAGTGTGTGTTTGCACAGCCAACCTTGGAATTTCTTGGTCACACGATTTCGCAGCACGGAATTACCCCCCTTCAGGACAAGTGTGAAGTGATAAAAAATTACCCTATGCCAAATAATCAGCGTGAGTTACGTCGGTTTCTAGGTTTGGTAAATTATTACCACAAGTTCATTAAAAACTGTGCCAGTGTTCTTGCTCCTCTACACGCTATGATCACACACAAACGCAAGGTAACGAAATTGGTATGGTGTAGCGATAGTTTACAGGCGTTCGACAATGCCAAAATGCTATCAATAGTGCATTGTCTCTGTCATTTCCTATCAGTGATGCCCCCCTAACTCTGACGGTCGATGCATCAGATGTTGCGATCGGTGGAGTGTTGGAACAAACCATTAACGGTCAACAAGCACCCATCGCGTTTTACTCGAAAAAGCTGCAGCCAGCCCAAACGCGTTATAGTGCTTTCGGACGTGAACTTCTTGCTATTTACTTAAACGTGAAGCATTTTCAACATTTCCTTGAAGGCCGAGAGTTTTGTGTTTTTTACCGACCACAAACCTTTGGTCACTGTCTTCAATAAAAAGCTGTAACCACTCTCCCAGAGTCATCAGGCAACTCGATTATATCTCGCAATTTACCACAGATATCCGCCACATCAAAGGTGTCTTGAACACTCCAGCGGATGCACTTTCAAGAATAGAGATTACTTCTGTTACCCTCAGCTCTACACTGTGGAATGCTATTGCACAGGATCAAGATAAGGATACGGAACTACAAGACCTGCTCAGAGAAGACTCCACTCACTCACTTTCCCTCAAGAAAATGAGTATGCCAGGATTGTCTGTGCCCCTCTATTGCGACGTATCAACAGCTGCTATTCGCCCTTATGTCCCTCCATGTCACAGACAAGCAGTCTTCACGGATCTTCATAAGCCCTCCCATCCTGGTATCCGTGCTTCGCAACACCTGGTTACCTCTCGCTTTGTTTGGCCCTCGATGCGGAAGGATGTCAAACATTGGACCAAAACGTGCCTTGCCTGCCAGCGTGCCAAAGTCCAAAGGCACACCAGGTCCCCCTTTGACGCATTTCCGCCCCCATCCCAGCGATTTGAGGTAATTCATGTAGACATTGTTGGCCCTCTTCCAGTGATTCAAGGCCAACGTTATCTGCTCACCTGTCTCGACCGCTTTTCCAGATGGCCTGAAGCCATCCCACTTCCTGATATCCAAGCGGACACTGTTGCAAGAGCCTTTCTTCATGGATGGGTATCAAGATTTGGATTGCCGACAAAAGTCATCACTGACCAAGGTCGCCAATTTGAGTCTTCGCTTTGGAAGAAGTTTACCAGCTTGTTGGGTACAGTACATGCGCATACCTGTGCGTATCATCCACAAGCTAACGGCCTCGTCGAACGCTTCCATCGCCAGCTGAAGTCATCCCTTATGTGTCACGAAGACTCCCATTGGATGGATAAGCTTCCACTCGTGTTGCTTGGTATTCGCTCTGCATTTAAGAGTGATCTGAAGACTACAGCGGCTGAACTAGTCTATGGAACAACACTGCGGCTACCAGGTGGCTACTTCACTGCAGGGGATAAGTCATGTGATCCTACGGAATTCGCTCAAACACTTTCCTCTCACATGCAGTCCCTTCAGCCTGTTCCCCCTCGATTGACTAGCCAACAGAACATCTTTGTTTCCCCAGCCCTCCAGTCTTGCACCCACGTTTTCGTTCGTGTACCTGTCCCAAACGGCCTCTCCAATGTCCATATGACGGACCCTATGAAGTTCTCCGACGTACGCGCAAATCATTTCTCATCCAGCGCGGTTCCAAGGTCGACAAGGTTTCTATCGATCGTCTTAAGCCTGCGTTTTTGGAATCAACCTTAAGTGAGGTACATGTAGCTACCAAAAAGGTCCAGAGGAAATCAGTGTCGTTCGGAACTCTTTGAACTTCCTCTCTGGTGGGGGAGTGTGTAGTGAATACTCTTATTTTAGTTTCAAGATAAATGTTAATTTTACCGTCTTGAATTTCGGAATAGTTATAAATTCATTTTAAATTAGTTACCCCATTATAATTCAATTGTGAACCACATTAATACTAATTTTATGTATACTATATTATTTTATTGTATGTAAACATAATTAATTATATATCACAATTGTCAGTTAATTATTTATATTCAATATTTATTTTAATTTAATACCATGTCCATTTTGCAAATAAATAATAGAAAACCAAAGGTTATATTTTCCACCTTTGGTACTGTCGTAGTTTCGCCTAACGGACTCAATACGGCTAGTGAGATAATCACTGGTTGGCACTTAACTAGCGGCAGTGCTTATGGCTACATCATCCAGGTTACCTATACCGGATAGATGCGCTACGGTCCCAAGCCGTAGCTTGCCTAGGCCAACGACGACGACGTAAACCAACATATGAATAGACTGTCATTGTCATCCGGACACCATTACAAATTTGAAGGAAAATAATTTGTTTACAGTATGATTTTGATCGTCATACAGCCACAGGATCATAGAAAATTCGTGTCCATATTTAAACTAATATTCAATATGTACAGGGTGGCCCATAAGTCCCAATCGGTTACAATTAAAGCGAAAATACAAAAAAATCAAACAAAGTAAAAAGTTTATAAGAAGTTTAGAAATATTTATTAATTATTCAATGCGCAAAATATAACTATCTCGACATATAGACTTTCCTTAGTAATCGATTACGTCGCTTTAGTTATAACCGATTGGGATTTATGAGCCACCCTGTACATATATATTTAAATAAATATATAATGTTTTTTACAACTGTAAAGTTTAAAGAGAAACTTGATTTTCGCCGTATTTTGAATTCTACAATTTCATACTATTTAAATTACTTGAACTAGCTACAGTTTAGTTTGGTTATATTTAAAACTTAAATTTATTCTAGTAAAGTGGGCGGGGTTTGTTTCTTTGTTCAGGTTCCGAGTTAAATAAGTCTGAAAAGACATTATTAACCAGTCCCGTAGCCAGGACTTCCCAAGTAGGGAATTGAAATTGTAGAAAGGCGGACTTTTGGATCACCCGAAGATCAGGGGCCCCAGCCTTCTTTAGTTAACGAAAATATCACGACTTAACCTAATCAATCGTTAGGCCAACTGTACGCCCTTGACGATTGGTTAGGTTAAGCCGTGATATTTTCGTTAGCCTTATAAGGCTAACTAACGAAGGCTGGGGGCCCTGATCTTCAGGTGATCCGGACCTTTTGGTGCAACGATCTTGTCACTGTGGAGGGGGTTTACAGTAGTTAAGTTTAGAATAGTTTAGAGTAGTTTGTGATGTTTCAAAAGAAAAAATGCTACAAAAATGCAAGTGTTTATTTACCAAATGCTGTTATATATTATAATAGCATATCATAAGCTATAACTATGGTTACAAAAGTGAACCTTTCCTGTCAAAGGGGGAGGGTCGTTCAAACCCCCCCCCCCCCCGTGTAGGCCCTGTTAATTCTAATAATATATTTATTTAATTAACAATTACTAAGCACATAGTAAGTTTCTTCTTTAATTAAAACGAATTACCTAACATGCTTTCATCTAGCATCGTCATATTTACAGTAGAACGTTTTCAATATCACATCGAGTAAATATCAAATACAAGACGTCGACTTTTTGGTGGACAATTTTTTTTTTTAATGTAAATTAAATGATATTGTAGACGGTATAAAACAAAGCTATTAGAAAGGGTAAATATGCCATACGCCTTTATCATAACCAACCCTTTAATACATACATCAGTTTGTTTGTTTGTTTTTTCTGTTTAAGGTGCTTTCAACCCTGCTGGATTATTGACACCATTTTTTTTTTTTTTTTAGAGAAAGGTGGTGAAAGAAGTAGTAGAAGAAAGGTAAATTTTGTTTCAGTCCATGTGTAATCATAGCCGTCAGCATTAAGTACAGGAACCATAAAAATATCATGGTTGTCGAGAAACGCTGTGACGGTATCATCAACGCTGTATTGTGACGTCAAGTAATTGAGACCCCAAAGACACGTGGCAGGAGTAATCCATCTTTTAGGACGAAAGTCATATTAAAAAGTGTCATCAACAATTTCCGAAATTTTACGTATAGGAAATAATGTTCTGGTTATAGAAAGGAACAAAAGTACTGGAATGCTTTAGTCCCAAATATCCTTTAATAAACAATAATTGTCAAAATGTTCAAGAAAATAACTTTCCTATAGCGATACCTGGCAATTACAATGAGTCTGACAGATATAGCAATATAGTACAACCATAGTCTAATATAATACAACAAGTCATTTCATAAGCCCTATTTTCATTCCTAAAAATTCATACTAATTTAATAATTCAGTTAACTCAAATCACAGTATAACGCTAACAGTGTTAATAATTAATTCATTGATTTCTAAATTTATGCCAAATATAGCCTAAACATCTTTCTTCAGCTTTGTGTTAACAATAAATATAAGTGAATTTCTCCTCACCATTTAATTGATATTTTAGAAAAACTGCAAATAATGTCTTCAAAAATGAAAAAGATTTCATTAATATCAGTAAATGATATATTTTAATTTAGTTTATCAAATAGTCTAATTTTTGTATTTTACTATGAAGACATAGAAAACGTTATCGTAAACAGGAACAATTATATTTTTGGTTAAATATCAAATTCACGGTAATGAATTTTACGTGTTAGGCAAGTTATTCAATATTAAATTAAGTTAAGCTACATTAGGTCAGGTTAGGTTAGGTAAAGTTTAGGCCATTATTTTGAACTCTTAAAAAAATGTATTATCGTGGATCTTAAATTTTACCACATTTTTTTGAACATACTTTTTTTAACATATTTCGGATTGTCATTTTCCTTTTCAATAATTAATCGTTACGTGAAATTCAAAGTCCAGAAAGAGGTGAGATTTAGAATAGATTAGAATCGAAATTAAATCGAATCGTGAATTCTAATCCAATAAGTACATAAAACTATACTGTTACTACAAATACTAGCTCTAACTAGATAGCATTTTTGTAAAAGAATCTCTCTCTCTCTCTCTCTCTCTCTCTCTGTTATTTTAAGACCTTCAGAATATTAATTAACATATTAATACTGCGACTTTTGTCTAATATCAAATAAAGATTAATTTTTAAAGTACGTTAAATCTAACTGGTTTTTTCCTATAGAATTTTTAAAGCACATTAATTCTAACTGATGTGGTGTGGGGCATTTCATTAGCTCCTACTGATGTATAAGTCACTACTGCCATTTTCACCATAGTAATAAATTTTGTAATCAACTAGTTAAAATGTGCTAATTTCATTAAGTACTTTTAAATTCATAATCTATTATTTTTCTATATTTTTTTTTATTAAATTATTTATTTTAAAATTATGTAACATTTTGTAAACTTTGACTAAAATATATAGTCCAGTTTTACAGTTATTTATGTCACTGTAAATTGTAAAAGTCCTGTATTTATTTTATCAATGTAGGTTATTCAATATTCAATGTTTGCTATTATTATTGGTGCTATGATTACTATTATTTTTTGTTGTTACTATTACTATTACTGGCCACTTTCCCAATTTTTTATGTAATAAGCTAAATGCCATTAATTTTGCCTAAAAAGCCTCCATGCTTCCAAGGTGAAAATACTGTGAATATATTAATGTCATAACAAATATCTAAATATTGTAAAACTCTGTCATTTTGTATTCTCTTTTTTTTAATAAAGTTTTTGAATTTGAATTTTGAGTTTAGAGCTGTATTTTTTCACGCCCACGTTTACTCGTTCTTGCGTACGATCCGCATGCGATTATACCACACAATGTAGATATCACAATAAGCGCGCGTTTGTCATTCCCACGCTCAAATGAGCTCTAATATTAATCGCGTGCAAACGCATAGTGAAAGCGAGGCTTAAGGGTCCAAAGTCCATACAAAAGATCGGGAGAAGCGATAAATATTCTAAGTAGAATTGACGAAACAAACACTTTAACACGATATATGAGGAATGGTATATGAAATATATGTCTGCAAACGTATAAAAATATACGCTCAAGACCGAGCGTATCTATCTATCTATCGAGTCTATCTATCTATATAGATAGTTTAGATAACACTAGGCAACAAATTTCAACTTTTTTTTTGTTACAGACACGTGAACTACTGATTCCTACTAAAGCGGTGATGCTGATTTCAGATCTGATATCAAAATTTCTCTATCACGTCCAGATTTTGTGTAACCGAAAACCCCTATTTTTCATTTTTTTCTCACCCGCTTCTATTACGAAAGCCGTCTAAGCTACTTTTCCGTGCCACGTTTTATGTTAAGCATACTTAAATAATTAGTGAACAGGGATGTCTTTCCTCCTTTATTCTGGCTTAAGACAGACAGCGGAATTCCGCTGGCGGAGTTACCACCCCTGCGCCCAACCATCCACCCAAAGCGCGTTAGTATTTTGTTGTTACTACTGAAAGGCAAATTCCTGTTCTTAAGTGAAACTTTGGTGTGTCCTCTTCCTTTGTCGCTTGTAGGATGACGAGCTCTCCTTCTGCAGGAACCAACAATAATCTCCCATCATATTTGGGTTGAAATTACCTTGGTATCTGTTTTCCATAACTGAGATCTGTTGGTGGAAGCGCTCACCATGCTCGTCACTTACAGCCCCAAGGTTGGCCGGGAAGAAGTCAAGATGAGAATGTAAAAAATGAATTTTCAAAGACATTCTGCATCCCATTATTTCATAAGATTTAAGCATGTTTTCTACGAGTTTACGGTGGTTTTCAGCTTCGTGGTTTCCAAGAAAATTTTTGACAACTTCAACGAAAGATGTCCATGCTCCTAGTTCATTCTCATTTAGGTTAGATGGAAACGATGAGTCGTGGATGACACTGCGGATCTGTGGTCCAGTGAAAACTCCAGCTTCTAGCTTAGCATCTGTCAATATTCCTTTGAATTTATCCTTTAAATATTGGAAACCACTACCTTGATGATCCATACCCTTCACGAAATTTTTCATAAGGCCAAGTTTAATGTGAAGTGGTGGAAGATGTACTTTCTGAGGGTCAATAAGTGCTGGGTGTTTCACATTGTATTTACCAACAACATGTTCAGTTCTAGATGGCCAATCATGTTTTTTGTAGTGGTTCTTGTCATCTCTGCTGTTCCATAGACACAAAAAGCACATATGCTTTGTGTAGCCCAACTGTAACCCAAGAAGTAATGATACAACTTTAAGGTCGCCACAAATATTCCATGTGTGGTCCTTATATTTGATGAGTCTTAGCAGCAGTTTCATCGATTCATAAGTCTCATTAAGGCCAGTGGCATGTGCTACAGGTATTGAAGGTTTTTCATTGCCGTTGTGCAGTAATACAGCTTTAAGGCTAGCTTTACTAGAGTCAATGAACAGTCTCCATTCTTTTGGATCATAGCGACAGCCAATCCCTTGCATCAGACCACTGATATCGTGGCAGAAGCAAACGTTTTCTTCCTGTAAGTAAAATGCTGAAAACTGCAAATGGCGATGGCGGAAATGGGAAACTTTGGTGTTTGGTTGGAGAAGATTAAATTCTTGAAGTCTTGAACCAAGCAACTCTGCCTTTTCTTTTGGTAATTCCAAATCGCGCACTAAGTCATTTAACTCCGCTTGACTTAACAAATGTGGGGAAATATTTGCATCTGGAACATATATGCCATCTTTCCCTGTTTCTATATCACTAGCAGAATCTTCAGATGAACTGCTGTCTGTTATCGTTGCTGGTGGAACTGGTGGTGGATTTGTTTCATCATGTGGTACTGGTTTCATTGCTGATTCGCAGTTTGGGTACATGATCTTTGATTTGTTTTTCTTTGTGAAACCAGCAATCTTTGTCAAACAAAAATAACAATCATTGAAGTGATTTTTCGGCTCACGCCAAACCATGGGGACTGAGAACGGCATAGCTTTTCTTTTACCATTCATCCAAGCTATTAACATTGCATTGCACTGTGCACAGCAAATGTGTGGTGCCCAGTCTCTCTGTTGGTCTCCTAACTTACAGTCAAAATAACACTTGTAGGCAAGTTTAATCTTTGTTGTTATGTTTCTACGTTGTGGCTTAGGTGTATATTGTCCACAGACAAAGCAGAAGTTGTCTGGGTGATTTACACAAGCACGTCTATTTGATGCCATTTTGAATTACCATACAATATCTGAAAAAACGTAGAAAGTAATTATTACGATGTGCAAAATAAAAAGAAATACACACCGTAGTACAAAACAAATGCTATAAAAACACACAAGTCACCACAACCTGTCACTTGCTCATCAGCAGAGAGCTTCAACAACCGTTCTGCTTGACTGTCACGTAGCGACTGACCGTTGGGCCGTTGCCCGTTACTATGCTCTTGACTCAGTGTTGCCAACTCGGGATAAATTTTATTTATCAAAATTGTTCGAATTTGTATATAGTTGGCAAAAAAAATTGCTTTAACCTTGAAAAGCAAGTTTCATATTACTGGCATTAAGCCGATTAAAACCAAAATCTGGACGTGGTAGAAAATTTTACTAAAAGTGATTTGCATTTTACACAAAATCTAGACGTGATAGAAAAAATCTAATTATAGATTTGAAATCAGCATACCGAAATTAGCTAGGAGCACCTATTTGGTCTTCTGTAACAAAATCTTTGTTGCCTAGTGTAATAGGTAAATTACATTAATATGGTAAAAATTGGTTTAGTATGGAACTATTTTCTCGTAATTAACGATAAAGCAAAAAAGCAAGATGCCGCGTCTGCGATGAGAACTCGTACAATGAGACTGAAGTACTGGAATCTTAATTTTTCGGGAATATTCCTCGGAACGATAGCGCGGGAATATTTCTGGAAAGGGAGGGAACATTCCCGGAAATATTCCCGAGCTTTCAAAAGTATTTCCTATAGATTTATTCTCAAGTTTTGCAGCCCTCACATCTAAAATAAATCTTACTTATGTTGATTATAAAAAATTGCTTTAGAAAAATTAAAAGGAAATTTTTAGCCATTCTATTTTCGATCGGACTTCCACGAGAAATGAGATAGATGCCATGAATATATGAAGTTCACCGTACTTACTCTCTGGCATGGATGCCACAGTCTACCCACACAGCCGGTTTAACCCTCGCTCCATTCGGAGAGGAGAGTTTCATGATACGAATTTCCCTTCCCTGATGGGTCCTTCCTATTTCTTCAGCAGTCACCAAATTGCTCCTTTCAGACAGATAGTCCAAATACCGGAAAATCTGACGAAAGATGTCGTTCAAGAAGGTCAGATACCCAACCCAAATCAGGGCACTCGCATTTATTTACGGGAACAACTATATTAACTTGCATAAAACTGAAAAGTTGCCTTACTTCATCGAGGGTGTGGTATTGATCAAAGGAAAAGTGGGATTCATCTTGCGAAGCTTTTTCCTCTCTCATTTTTTTCTCATTTTCAATCAATCTGTCAAAGCGGAAATATTACCTTTATTTGGACCAAAGAAACAAAATACAATTAAGTGCATGGATTATAAACCAAAGAATGCGTCATTTCATTTTAGCAACTTACTTTCCGACATCGTCTATAAGAACTTCATAAGAAATGCCTCTTTCCTGCCATAACTGAACCATCTCTGAAACCACGTTTTGCGGAACCCTGAAATCGAGGGCCCTTCTTTTGACGTCCCAAATGTCAAAACCGTGATTTCTGAGCAGGCCCTCAACAGAGACAGATTCAACATCCGTTTGGGAGTGAAAACGCCATATTTGATCTCTATAAAAAAGTAAAGAAAAAAAATCATTGCAACAATGATGGTTACATTTCGTCAATAAATTCCTTAATAATAATAATAATAATAATAATAATAATAATAATAATCATAATTATTATAAGAATAATAATAAATTAATCTGTAATTCTGGGTACATAAATCTATCTAAGAATCCTAAGTCTAATTCTATCTAAGAATTCTATCGAAGAATTTATGCTTAACTATATACATATAAAGTGTACATTATTTTAATTTTTTTTGATTTGTTGTGGTCGATAAATTTTTGTTAAGTTTATCCTTATTTTGAGACTGTCTTTTGTCACTGAAATTCTGAAAGAAGAGAATCAAAATGTAAAACAGTTAAGGGGACTCCCAAAAGGTCAGTTTTGCTGTGGACGAAAAACGTTAAAAGGATTAAGTAACGAACCAACTAATTCTGCTTCAGTATGAAACCCGTAATGCCAACATGTAATTAATGCTTACTTTATATAGCCAGTTCAGCGCGAAGCAAAACTGTCATGTAGATAAAAATTGTAAAACTGCAATAATTTTATTGGAACTGATGTTTCTATGAAGTTTTCACTTAAGAGTTATTTGGGAGATCTAAAAGGATATTTTGTGCTCAGAATTTAGAAAATCCAGTATTATTAATGGTTTTCCCTAATGTTATATAACTAGGGTTTTTCTCCAATATATATATATATATATATATATATATATATATATATATATATATATATATATATATATATATATATATATATATGCTGCAAACCCACAAGGAAAAAGAAAAACGATTCTACGGCCTTTCGTATATTCAGAGCTACACCTCGTCAGGGAAAGAAGAGAGAAGGCAAGATGCCCACAAATATATACAACGTATTGGGAACCAAAACAATTAGCACATACTTAACAAGAGTTAATGAGAGGCAAAAGGAATTTTAACATGATATTGTCAATTTTATACATTCCCGCACTGTTATTGAAATTGTTTTTAAAATGAATAAATGCACATTCTACAGGGTGTCCCATAAGTCCGGCATCATAGGAGAAGTTCATATTTTTCTATTTCTACAAACCATAATTCATATTTTTCTCTTTCTACAGGCCATAATGTCTGTGAGCAAGGAAGAACGAATCCAGATAATTCTACTCATAGGAAATCGGAGTCAAAGAGAGGCCGCTGCTGAATTTAATAGACTGCATCCAGACCGCGAGCCAATAACACAGAGTTGTGTTAGCAGACTTGTTGCAAAGTTTAAGGAAACAGGATCCATAGAAGATAAACCACGCAGTGGACCTTCAAGGAGGTCCACTGACGATGATACAGCGACTGCTATCCTGGCTCATTTTAACGGAAGTCCCAATAAGTCTCTTCAGCGATTGTCCGCCGAGACAGGAGTGTCAAAAAGTAGCATCCATCGCATTCTTCAGGCTCACAAATGGCATCCATATAAACTTCAGATCCTACAGAAATTAAGCGAAGATGATGATCCCGACCGGCGGATGGAATTTTGTGAATGGGCTACGGAACAATATGCTCGGGATGCCAATTTCCCCTCCACCATTCTGTTCAGTGACGAGGCTGTTTTTTATGGAAATGGTGAGGTAAATCGACAGAACACCCGCTACTGGTCTCAAAACAACCCTCACTGGTATACCTCTTCAAAGGAACAAGGTGCATCTCGGGTGATGGTATGGTGTGGCATTTGGAAGGATCGCATCATAGGCCCCCTCTTTTTCGATGGACATGTCGTTGGAGGCACCTACCTACGTATGCTCAAGGAAGAAGCATTTCCGAGTGTCTTGAACGAAGAAGGAAATTTCCCAACATGGTTCCAGCAAGACGGCGCTCCTGCGCATTACAGCACCCAAGTAAGGGAATACCCGTACCAACAATTCCCTTGTCATTGGATAGGACGTCGAGGGCCTGTGGAATGGCCAGCTAGAAGCCCTGATCTCACGCCACTAGATTTTTATCTCTGGGGTTACTGGAAAGCGCTGGTATATGAGAGAAAAATTAGGAGTGTTGAACGTTTGCGGCAGCGCATTATTGAGGCATGTAACACCATTACTCCTGACATCATTCACCGTGTGCTTGCTGACTGGGTATCACGTCTGAATTTGTGTATTGAAAACAATGGTGGACATATTGAGCACGTTCTGTAAATAAAAGCTTTTGTTTTGCCTTTTTTATTATTTTTCCTATGATGCCGGACTTATGGGACACCCTGTAGAATATTTCTTTCTATTATATCTCTGTTTTTAACAAGCGCTTTAGAACTATCCCACTTGATGCTATGATTACATCTATACATATGGTTAAACAAAGCATTGGAATTATTAGCTGTTCTACACGCATATTTATGCTGTTTTACCTTAATATCTAACGTTTTACCCGTTTGGCCTATATATACTGAGTTACATTGTGTACATCCACTCGAATGCACACAACCAACAGCATTTTCCGGGCAATTCTTTATTAGGCGTGATTTAACAGTATTATTATACTTAAAGACTACATTGATGCCAATTGCTTTCAGTAAAGTCGGAAGATTTGAAAATTAACATGGTATGGTAAGCTAAAGATGTGCATTTTTAATCTGACCATCATCCCTTGATTAAATCCTTTATTTTCTCTGCTATGTTTCTTAGAGCATTGAGAGTCGTCAGGCCTGAATTTTTAGATTCCGAGTTATACGTACAATATCATGAATATTGGTACTAAATTATGTTATCCTATTTCATTTTTAGATAACTGTCTTAGGAAAGCCAAGAATAGGTATTATAATAATGTAATTGTAAAGGAATTTCAGCGTAAAAATATCCTTAGCCTACCTTACCATGTTAATTTTCAATATCTTCCGACTTTACTTAAAGCAATTGGCATCACTGTAGTCTTTAAATATAATAATGCTGTTAAATCACGCCTAATAAAGAATAGCCCGGATAATGTTGATGGTTGCGTGTATTCGATCGGATGTACACAATGTAACTCAGTATATACTGTATAGGCCAAACGGGTTAAACATTAGATATTAGGGTAAAACAGTATAAATATGCGTGTAGAACAGCTGATAATTCCAATGCTTTGTTTAACCATATGTATAGATGTAATCATAACATCAAGTGATTTAGTTCTAAAGCGCTTGTTAAAAACAGATATAATAGAAAGAAATATTCTAGAATGCGCATTTATTCATTTTAAAAACAAGTTCAATAACAGTGCGGGAATGTATAAAATTGACAATATCCTGTTAAAATTCCTTTTGCCTCTCATTAACTCTTGTTAAGTATGTGCTAATTGTTTTGGTTTCCGCTACGTTGTATATATTTATGGGCACTTGCCTTCTCTCTTCATTCCCTGAAGAGGTGTACCTCTGAATACACGAAAGACCTTGGAATTGTTTTTCTTTTTCCTTGTGGGTTTGCAGCATATATATATATATATATATATATATATATATATATATATATTAAAAAATTAAAAGACAATCAAATCTTTCCCTGAAACTTTTATTGTACAGTATTTAGTCTTTGCCTGAACGAAGTGGAGTGGAGCTCCTCGAAAAGCTTCGTAATTTTATTATTGTCTTTTAATTTTTTATTTTCTTTTCTTTTAATTGGGTTGTTTAACATACATACATACATACAGAGGCGCAGAGGCGTATTAGCATTCTGCCGACCCTAAGCAGGGATTAAAATGCCTTCTAGTTGTACCATTTGATGTCGCTGCTGTTCTTTTTTATTTTAAAATTTAGTTATGAATCCATTTAATTTGTTAGCCCTTATAAATTACTTATTTTCTAGTTTTGTTTTCTTTGCCTAGTTTATGTTGAAATACGACAAAATATGCCACACCTCAAAATTTGCTACGTGCCTACTCTACCTATACGTAAATCCTCATATATATATATATATATATATATATATATATATATATATATTTCCTTTTTAATTTACCCCCGATTTGTACCTACAGAAAGCAGTACATATCTCGGCGAGGCAGTGGGTGGGTGGTGTTACTGAGTTGGGGGTGGTAGACTAGGGGGGTGAGTAAGGGTCAGTTACTGGATAGTGGGTAGGAGGGGTATGGTCTTAGACGCGATGGAGCAGATGGGAGTGAGTGAGGAAGAGAAAATCGCTTCTGTTGAAAAGTGGGGGCCTTCGGCGAGTATGGAGCGTAGACGGTCGGGTATGGGATTTTCGGACAAGAGGGAAACACCTGCGACGAAGAGCGGACAGGTTTGGGCATTCCACCAGGAGGTGTATGACAGTGATAGGGGCATGGCAGGTAGGGCAGAGCGGGGCTGGCGATTTCGCCATAAGGTGTCCGTGGGTGATGCGGGTGTGGCCTAGGCGGAGACGGGCTAGAATTACTTCTTTATGGCGGGACCGGTGGAATGAGGAGGCCCAGTATCCTATTTGTGGTTTGATCATGTGGAGTTTATTTTGTGTGGCCTGGTCCCATTCCCGTGCCATATGGAGCGGAAGTGGGAGCGGAGAGTCGGGAAGAAGTCGGAGAAGGGGAGGGGTCGGGAGGAGGCCGGCAGTGAGCAGGCCGTCTTTGCCGTGCGGTCCGCCTCCTCGTTACCCTGGATGCGACATGAGCCGGGACCCAGCAGAAGGCGACTGTCTTGTGTCGGAAGGCCGTTAAAAAGTGGAAGGTTTGCTGGATGGTACAGACGAGCGGGTGAGGAGGGTTAAATCTTTCTAGGGAGAGAAGTGCGCTTTGGGAATCTGAATAAATGACGAAGGAGCTGGCAGAGTGGGTGCGCACAATGTCGAGGGCCTCCGTAATCGCGAAAAGTTCCGCCGAGAAAACGGAGGCCTCGCGGGGCAGGCTGACGCCTCGGGAAAGCGGCTGGGACAGAATCACCGCTGAGGAGGCCGCACCAGCCTCCGAGCGGGAACCATCTGTATAAATGGCGACTGCGTCCGGGTGTTGGGTTGCGTGTTCACGGAAGAGTGACCTGTATACCGTGGCGCTCGTGGTATTCTTCGGTAGGACACACAGATCCCTGCAGAACTTGATAGGGGTGAGGAGCCAGGGGGGGTAGATGCTGTATGAAATGGGGATAACTGAGGGGGCGGGCATGTTGAAAAGGTCAAGGAAAGAGCGGACCACTTCAGTGAAGTGCCAGCTCCGTCCCTGGGGTGGTAGTTCAGAAACCGCCGTGCCCAGAAGCGAATAAGGTAGCCTCTGTGCACGGAGGTATGTCCTCATGAGGAGTAGACCCCGTCGGAGGGCGAGAGGGAGATAATTGCAGTCCACTTGGAGGCTGGAGGAGCGGAAAGCACCGGTGGCGAGGCGAGGCCTCTATTAAGGACCGGGTCCAAGATACGGAGGCGGGCGTTGGAGGCTGAACCGTAAACTGCACTGCCATAGTCCAGCTTCGACTGTACCATGGAAGTGTAAAGGCGAAGAAGAGAGCGTCGATCTGCACCCCATGTGGTGTGGGAGAGGTGATCTAGGAGAGCGAGGGACGTCGAAGGGATTGCTTCAGGTGCTTGAGATGGGGAACCCAGTTGAGCCGTCGGTCTAGGGTCATGCCCAGAAAACGCGTGGAGGGTACCACCTCAAGAGGATTGCCGTATAATGTGACAGAGGGAAGAGGAAGGGTTGCGGTCTTCTTCTACTGAAGAGCATACACTTGGACTTGGGGTGGAGAGGCGGAAACCCACCGACGTCGCCCACCTTTCCACCCGGTAGATGCGAGACGCTGCGAAGTAGATCGCAAGGTCATCCGCGTAGATGGAAGAGCGGATGGTGGGTGGAAGGCATTTTGAGACTGTGTTCATGACGACGGAGAAGCATAGAACACTGAGGATGCTTCCCTGTGGGACCCCGTCCTCCTGCACGAAGGTGTCAGAGAGGACTGAGCCCACCCGGACTTTAAAGGTTCGGGAGGAAAGGAAGCCCCTGATGAAGGTCGGCATGGCTCCGACGAGGCCTAGATGTCGGAGCTGACTAAGGATCATTGCCCACGGGTGGTGTCATAGGCCTTCTGAATATCGAAAAAAATTGAGTACGAACTGTCCATTGTCGAAGGCATCCTGTATGTCTCGGCTGAGGAGCAGGAGGGGATCAGTGGTGGAGCGGAATTGTCTGAAGCCGGACTGGGTAGCCGGGAAGGAATTGCTATTTTCAAGGACGAACGATAATCGCGTAGCGACCATTTTTTCAGGATTTTGCAGGCACAACACGTCAGGGCGATTGGTCTGTAGTTTGTGGGGTCCAGGGAATCTTTGCCGGGTTTGGGGATAGGGATGACGTGGGCCTCCTTCCACCTGGAGGGGAAGGCGCCCTCTATCCATATGCGATTGTATAGGTCTAGCAGGAAAATTTGTAAGGTAGTGTGGATGTGCTGGATCATGCCGTACGGAATACCGTCCGGACCGGGACAAGGGGATCGTCGAGAGGCCAGTGCCGCCTGTAGTTCACGCATGGTGAAACAACCGGTTGTAGGTGCTGTCTATGGACGGTGGAGAGGGGCTATTGTTAGGGGCGGGTACGGAACCGACTGCAGAGGAAGAAACGGCGGCGAAGGTAGAAGCTAGGTGGTTTGCCACCGACTTGGGCTCATAGGAGTCCGTCGTTAGTCCGGAGGACCGGGGGTCGGGAGGGGACATGTCGCCTCTCGACACCCCGTACCTTCTTCCAGATGGTAGCCGAAGGTGTGGTGGCGGTGACGCCGGACACAAAGGCACGCCAAGAGGCTCGGCGCGTGTCTTCATTGTGCGGCGGGCGATGGCCCTGGCCCGCTGCATCTCCGTGCGATGGATGGGGAGTCGCGTCCGGTAGAAGCGCCGAGTAGCCTTCTTCTTGGCGCGCACGGCCTCCGCGCACTCCGGGTCCACCAAGGCACCCGTCGGGCGCGGGGGTAGGCGGAGGATCGTGGGATGCTAGTGCTTGCAGCCGCTACAACGACGGACTCGAAATATGCGATGCACTCGTCGGGGATGGGAAGTGGGCAGTTGTAAGGGTTGTATATGTATTGTCGCGGAAGCGGGCCCAATTCGCGTTGGTAGTAATCCACCTTTCCGGTACCCGAACGTCTGGTCGGGCCGATTGAGCGTGAGTTGAATGGGGAAATGGTCACTTCCATAGTCCTCTTGGAGGACTTGCCATGTGAAATCTAGGAGGGCATCAGTCGAAACGAGGGACAGGTCTATACAGGATGGAGTGCAGGTGGTGGCATGGTAGAATGTAGGAGAGCCATCATTGAGGCACTCGAAGGAGAGCTCGGTCATGACAGTAATCAGGGTTGGGGCCATATAGGTGGAGTGTGTGTCGCCCCACAAGGGGTGGCGACTATTGAAATCGCCCAGTAGTAGAAAGGGCCTGGGGAGTTGTTGTACGACTCCACCAGGTCATCGCGGGAGACTTGAGCGTGGGAGGGGGTAGATTGAGCAGACGGTGTACTGTCTATCCAGGGAAAGCCGGGCGGCAATCACCTGTAGGGGACCGGATGAGAGATTGTGGAAGGGGACTGCGTGGTGTATGAGAATGGCAGCCCCCTTCGAGTGCAGGTAGGACGGGTGGCGATGCAGGAATATCCAGTAGGGCAGGGCATGGGCCTGGTCCCCAGGATTAGCTCCTGGAGACAGACACACACCGGACGGGAAGTGGCAATCAAGGAGTTAAGGCCTTCATAGTTCGCGAATATTCCTCTGCAGTTCCAGTGTACTATTGTGGTTTTCGGGGATCCATTAGTTGATGAAGGGGGATGGGTAAAGGTGTAGGTGCTAGGAGGTTGGAGTGTGAAGGGAGATCTGGAGTTCGCGAAGGTGAAGGGTCAGGAGCATGGCTGGCTATCTACCGTTCACCAGGGAAGGAATCGGTCGGCCAGTCGATCTCCGCGGAGGTTGCGGGGTCGAGTCGGCCGAGCGAGACCGGAGGCGTGGATCACGGCAGTCAGGAACGTCGTGGGCTGAGAGGGTCAGAAGTGTTTTGGCGGGCTTCTGTGTTCGGGCCAGGAGGGGGCACTTTACTTCCCAAAGTGGCGCCTCCCCGCCTGTCCGGGGTCTCACGGCGGACCCTGGTGGCGATAGGGGGTACCAGAAGGACCGGGCGGGTGGGAAGGGCGTGCTCAGGGTGGCTGACAAGGAGGGGCCGGGATGTTGGGGCAGGTACTGTGGGGTGGAAGGAGGTGAACCAGAGTGGTCTCGTGGAGGGGTGGAAAAAATGGCACCAGGAGGCAAGGGCAGATCCATGAGACTCATGGGCGCGGCCGAGCTCCCCTCGGCCACACCGTGTAGCTGCGCCAGGGCCGCATCCACTGGATCCTCGGGGAGAGGATGTTTTCAAATTGGGTCTCGTCGTGGGGGGCGGGTCATGTATTCGGCAACTATTGTCAGAGTCTGTGGGGTAGAGTGGTGGGACTTCTGCGGTGGGGAGATATGGTCCTTGTAGACGAAGTGGGCGGTGTGAGGGTCCGAGCCGTCTTCTTAGTTCTAGGGAAGAGGGAGAGACACGTTGAAAGGCCGGAGGGTCTGGCGACTCGCTCCGGTGTCTCCGCCTCGTCGGCTTGCTCCGGGCAGTAGGTTCGGTATCCCAGACTCTTGGGGGATTTGTGGCAGGTGTGGTGCGTGAAGAGAAGGGATGGTGGGGGACAGGAAACCGTCGGGTCCTGCGAGGATTCCCTTTGGGAGGGATAGGGAGCGGTGGTCGATGGGGGTTTCAGCGGCAGGCCAGGGCGGCGTGCCGAGATGACAGAGCCGAGAGCAGCGGCGTAAGACACCCCCGGCCTCACCTCCCGACTCTGCACCCTGTCTCGTGCCTCACGGGGGCTAAGGAAGTCCGTTACCTGTAGGCCTCGGACCTCCTTCTAGAACTTAAAGAAAAGGCATTCGCGGGATGAAGAGGGGTGTGCGCCTTCACAATTAGAGCATTTGGGTGTGTTGGGGCATCTGTCAGGGTGAGCGATTTGTCCACAATGAACACACAGTTGATGCAGCTGCCGACAAACGGAACTAACGTGTCCAAACTTGTTGCATTTAAAGCAACGGGTCGGGTCTGGGATGTATGGGCGGACAGAAATCTCGCATGACGCGCGGTCTCCCATACCCCATACAATGCGGTCGGGAAGGACGAAGGTATTGAAAGTAAGGAGTAGACGCGGGGTGGGGGAGGGGGTGCCTCCCTATCGGGATGTGAAGCGATAAATCTTAGTGACTCCCTGGGGTGCGAGGTCCTCCAGGAGCTCGTTCACTGCAATCGACAATAGGCGGGTGGCGTAAATAGTGCCCTGACTCTGGTTCAGGCGAGGGTGTGGGGAAACGGACACCGAGCATCCAAGGACCATAGTGAGGAGAGAGTATGGCTTTTGTCTTTGCGGCTGAGCGTGATTTTATGAGGAGGGAGCCATCCCTCTGTGGGCGTACATCATAGCGGCTGGAGTTGCTGTGGGTTCGGATCGCCTGGAACGTCCGTTCAGGGATGGTCGGAAGGGACCCAGTGGTAGGCCGGATCACCAGGAATTTATGGATACTTGGAAGGGAGAGGGAGGCTGTAGCATCGAAGTGGACTGGGATATCCAACGGTCGATAGGATGGCTGTGAATGCCGGCTTCCCCATCCGCCGCGGGACTCTCTCGGTGGGGAGGTGGGCTGACGGCGGGTGAGGGGGGTATATGGGAAGAGCAAGAAGCTGCGTTTTGGGGCAAGTCCTGGGTGGAACTTGACTTGCCCGAAGACTGCTGAGGTGGGCTGGGGCGAGACTCCTGCTCTAGAGAGTGTATGTCCAAGGGCATATTCGAGGGACGAACTGGGGTCGGCAACGGAAAAGGAGAGTGCAAGCGTTCCGCTTCCACAGGGGAGTCAACCCTATCAGGATGCGGTCTTCCAGTGGTAGAGAACTCGAGGGCCTGGTTGCCCACCACCCGAGTGTTGAGAGAAGGAGTAGTCCGAGAATGAGAAGCAGTAGTCGTAAGCCGAGGGGGAGAAGTAGCCATAGCAAACAAAAAGAAAACTTCATCCCTCGCGCGCATCTAGCCACCACCGACTCCAACAAAGGAAAGGCGAATCGTAGGCACACTCGGTCCCACCGCCAATAGATGTCACGCAGGGGAAATACACCCGTACCCAGTCTCCGTGCTTCAAAGGCAGCCACTCTTATCCAACGCGCGGTGAAAGGTGGCAGGGACAGGGCTTGGGTTTGGTTGCAAAGCGACAAGGGCGCAGGGCAACCACCTCCCACACCCAAGGGCCTAGGAAGGGGTCAAATCAAGGTCTAAAAGCAACGCAAAAAAAAAAAAAAAAAGGGAGAGAAAAGCCAGAAAGAATGGGTGAAAGGAGAAAGAAAGAAATAGAAGCAGATCAGCCGGGTCCCCAAACGGGTCCAATAGGCCACGAGGGCAGAGAAAGCCCTTACGCTGAAGAAAGATACATTCCCACATTCGTCACAGAGGGACGCGCCCTATCGCTTCGGACAAGGCAAAGGGATATAATATATATATATATATATATATATATATATATATATATATATATATACAGGGTGGGCCGAAAGTCTGGATCCATAGGAAAATATTTATTTTAATACATAAATTACAACAAATGGTAAATACTTAAAATGAATATCAACTTTAACTCATAAATGCGTATCCGTGATACTGTACAGTAGTTCGTACTCCAGTATAAATACTCAAATACTTTTTTATTTCAGCCCAGAAATGGCTTCGAATCTAACAACAGAAGACCGGGTAGAACTTGTGCTCATGTACGCAAGACAGGGCGCTACACACAGAGAAGTTGCTACCGAATTCAATAGAAATCATCCTGATAAGCATCCAGTAACACATGCGACTGTTGGCAAGTTGTTTAAACGTTTCAAAGAAACAGGAAGTGTACATGATCGACGGCGTTCTGGTCGTCCAAAAACTGCAACTGATGAAAATACCTCTGCAATGGTATGTGAAACTTTAACGAATAGTCCAGTAAAGTCAACAAGAAGATTATCAAATGAAACACGCATCTCGAGAACGTCAATTCGAAGAATTATTAAAAATCATAAATTCCATCCCTAAGTGTCTCGATGTCAGAGGCCGCCAATTTGAGCATTTGTTATAATTTGTTGTTTATACTGGAGTACGAACCACTGTACAGTATCACGGATACGCATTTACGAGTTAAAGTTGATATTAATTTTAAGTATTTACCATTTGTTGTAATTTATGTATTAAAATAAATATTTTCCTATGGATCCAGACTTTGGGCCCACCCTGTATATATCGGCCCCGGGTTCGAGACCCGACAGTAGCCGGCGCGCAGCAAAACCCAGCTGTTCATCCTTCCACACAATAAAGAAAGTGATTGGTAGCTAAATGGGTACCCTAGGTGGCCTAGTGGTTAATTAAGACGCTGGGCTGCTGCTGATGGGGCGTGGTTCGGATTCTACGTTAAACTGTAGGTCTAAGGTGGAGTGAAAAGCTTGACCTTCGTCAGAATGAACAATTCGGGCGGAAGCTAACCAAACCAAAGGTTTATATATATATATATATATATATATATATATATATATATATATATATATATATATATATATAGTCATGCGGGTTGCTTCTACAGAGCTTCAATTTAATATTTAAGAGAAATCCAATGACAAGGAGAAATGTAAATGCCATGAAAAGTCTTCTTTAATGCGCAACGTTTCGAGCAATACGCTCATCTTCAGGCTGTTTAATAACAATGTGAAATTAAAATCAATATTGAAGGAAAACAAAACAGAAAATTTCTATAACCTATTCGTAAAGACAAATTTTAAAAGACTGAGAAAAGAGGGTTAAATTCTAAGTTATACAGATTTACATATAAAAATTAAGAAGTTATTTTTAAATACATGTAGTAAAAGTGAAATTAATACACTGGAAAAATTACCAATAGTACACTGGAAACACTGGAACTATCTACCTTACACTGCAGTATCCGAGGCCGACTAATTTGAGCAGACAAAGAACGGGAAACACGAGAGAATGGCGAGGGCGATTGGGGACGGAGGGATTATAAGGAATTGGGGAAGGAGGAGGGATCATAGCAAATTGAGAGGGACGGCCGATGAGTCAACATTCAGACTAGGGGACAATGCTTTAATGAACAGCGATTCTAAAATTCTTAGTGAGTTGGGACAAGTATTACAACCAAGAATTTTAAAATTGTCTAAAGTGACATCAACCTTACATTGAATGCTGTGTTCACGAATACTGGAGGATTCTTTAGTTTTTAAAATTTTACCTGTAATTTTTAGACAATCTCCCACTCATCTCAAGCCAATTTTCTATCGACGCTTCGTTGATGATTCGATAGCAGTCTTTGATAATGCGGTACAAGCGCAACAATTCTTTAACTTCCTAAATTCTTTGCACCCCAATATAACGTATACAATGGAAACTGAGAAAAATGGCTCCCTCCCCTTCTTAGATCTTTTAATTTCGAAAAAACGGTGATTCTATTACTACATCAGTTTACAGGAAACCCACTTTCACTGGTTTGGGCATGAATTTTTTAGTTTTACTGATTTCAACTATAAGATGTCTTGTATTAAAACTCTCCTGTTCAGAGGATATAATTTGACCTCTAATTTTACCTTACTTAATGATGAATTTAATAATCTAAGATCATACTTTACTAATAATAGTTTTCCTGTTCAATATGTAGACAAACTAATTAGATCCTTCTTAAATAATGTTTATAGCCCTCAACTTCCATGTATTACAGTACCGAAGGATATAAAATATTTCTTGGTACCTGAAATGGGTCCTTTGAATAAGGAATTTAAGCTTAAATTTACAAAATTGTTAAGGAAATTTTTTTATCATACTGATTTCCGCATCATATTTATTAATAAAACGTCTTTAGGTAGCTTTTTCTCAGCGAAGGATCGAACCCCTGACTCGTTGCGTAGCGGTGTTGTATATTTATTTACCTGCCCTAGGTGTCTCCTTGGGAATTACATCGGCAGCACTATTCGCTCTCTCAGGGCTAGATTTTATTCGCATATGGGAATAAGTGGCCGAACAGGTAAAATTTTAAAAACTAAAGAATCCTCCAGTATTCGTGAACACAGCATTCAATGTAAGGTTGATGTCACTTTAGACAATTTTAAAATTCTTGGTTGTAATACTTGTCCCAACTCACTAAGAATTTTAGAATCGCTGTTCATTAAAGCATTGTCCCCTAGTCTGAATGTTGACTCATCGGCCGTCCCTCTCAATTTGCTATGATCCCTCCTCCTTCCCCAATTCCTTATAATCCCTCCGTCCCCAATCGCCCTCGCCATTCTCTCGTGTTTCCCGTTCTTTGTCTGCTCAAATTAGTCGGCCTCGGATACTGCAGTGTAAGGTAGATAGTTCCAGTGTTTCCAGTGTACTATTGGTAATTTTTCCAGTGTATTAATTTCACTTTTACTACATGTATTTAAAAATAACTTCTTAATTTTTATATGTAAATCTGTATAACTTAGAATTTAACCCTCTTTTCTCAGTCTTTTAAAATTTGTCTTTACGAATAGGTTATAGAAATTTTCTGTTTTGTTTTTCATTCAATATTGATTTTAATTTCACATTGTTATTAAACAGCCTGAAGATGAGCGTATTGCTCGAAACGTTGCGCATTAAAGAAGACTTTTCATGGCATTTACATTTCTCCTTGTCATTGGATTTCTCTTAAATATATATATATATATATATATCCAGGTGGTAAACATGTAATACAATTTACTGTAAACTACATATTATAAAATGAGAACCAAATATCAGCATTTGAACGTAACTTTATTTAATTTTTTAATGAAATGAAGTTGTAGCCTAATTTACCCGTTGTAAGACACGTGAAGACCGTTACACCCAAGGAACAGAAAGATCACCAAAAAAGAAATTTTCCTCCCAAATTCTGGTCTCATTTTGAAAGCTGTATCAAAGTACTGAGTTGGGAGAACACGTTTACACTTTCAAGAAAAAACCTTACAATGCTGAGAACAAATTACTCGGAGATGCTAAAAGTGGTTTTGAAATGACTGATAAAAGTCATGCTTTTTCCCACGAAATCTATTTGTTTGTCCTTCGTTTTCTCAAACCTTCTATTTTGAGGGTTTTATCACTTGGTCGGACTTTAGTTTTGTTAGCTTGCATTATTCCCTTAAATGGATTAAATATATTCAATATTTTGTTCCTTCTCCGCTCGACGTCTCATATAATCCGATTCATGATTCTAAAATACGGGGTAACCATAAATTATCTTTATGAATTCAATTCAGTTTCGATTTAATTTTGTAAAGATAATTTATGGGCACTCTGTAGTTGCAGGATGACGACACTATCATCCATGCTGGATAAAAAGTGTCCACATATACACATATATATCCTTAAGGAAGAGTGACAGAATGTTGTCTGAAAACGTTTGTTACTTTCACGGAGGCGGGGATCTGTATATCTCTCCTTAACGAGTATTCAGACCATGTTGGGTTGAGATTATGAACTGTCCAATCAGGAACATTGCTTCATTTCTTCCAGAGGCTGACCAATCAGAGGAAGGAAACATTTTTACACCTTAAATCCAATACTGTTTCCGTAGAAAATGTATAATACAATTGGTTAATGCTTTTTACATTGAGGGTGAAACAGGCCCCATTTCTAGAACAGCCCCAATGAATGATGCAAATGTCTGCTAAAACTTTCTCCCAATATGGTTTTCGTTGTATTTTGGAATCTGGTCCTTGAATAACCAAATTATCCTAAATTATCTTTAATTATCCTTCAGTGTTGGACGTGTCCCCGCTTTGTTTCAGTTACGGGAAATTATAGTTTCTTCCTTTTGAAGTTTAATTTCGGCTCCGGACCAAATCGTCATCAATCTTCAGCTGCTTAACTAACAAAACGGGTGAACAAAATAGTGAATTCTATTATATTTTTAAAGCATGATTTTAGCGTCGTAATTAACGAGTGGCTTTGGTTTTCAAATGTATATTAGTTAAAAGTCTTATCTTATGTTACTGCGTATATCATTTTAATTACTTAAGTTTAAGTGTACCAGTGAGGACTGGAACTGTAGGGGGGTTTTAGGTGTTTTATTAATTCTTGGTTTTCGCTGTTTCCTATCTAAACTACTTAGGAGGGGCGACAAGCTTGACCTTCGTGAAATGAGGAATCATCGCGCGGAACATTTGAAAGGTTGAAAATCCCTAAGAGATATTTCTTTTTTAAAATTCCTGTCGACTGAAACATTACGACTTTCTATAGACGTGAATTCTTTCTAAGTATAGAATATGTCAAACCCGGGACTACGGTAAGTTAGTCCTTCTCCAAAGCTAATTTCTCTTCTCCAAGAAGGCAGCATCGCTGTGTGGGAAGGAACCAAAGCGTTTACTAAAAATATATATCGTCCAAGTAAGCGCATCATGCAAAGGCGGAAGAAAAAAACAACTTTTACGCAACACTAATTCAGAAAATTCGTTAGCCTCTTTATATTACGTCAAAAACATATATTACCGAAGTAAAATATCTTTAATTAAATATCAGACCTAACTCTTTTTTTTTTTTTTAAGAAATTAGTGCTAGAGAGCGTTTAACATACAGGGTGTTTCTAAAGTAACCATCTATTTTGGTGAAATAGGGGGATTTTAAACAATTGTTATATTGGCATAATGGTATGTGCATTGATATACAAAATTCATGTATTTATAATATTTCAATTGCTTTACACGATTTTTTGTTAATTATTTTATTTTATTTTCAGACCCATATCATTGATGGTAGTAGTATAGCCGCAAAAGGGGAGAGTGCAAGAATGTTGCAAAGGGGGTGTGTGGGTTGCTGCAAAGGGGGGTGGGGGTGTTGCAAAAAAATAAAAAAATAAAAAAAAATAAAAAAAATAAAAAAGAGTACTGGCCTTTGTTGCCAACCTAGGTTGCAAGGGGCATGCAACTTGGGGGCCTCCCCCAAGCTATTCCCCCCAAAGGGCCAGAGAGAAAGGAGGAGAGAAAGGAGGAGGAGAGGTGTTCACCTGGCAGGAGTCAAGTGCACATTAAGACTTCAGCCGAGTAGGCGTTGTTTTATAGGCTCCTAATCAGCCAGAATCAGCCAGTTGACTGAGCCAAGGGGGTAGGGGTACACCTGAAGGAGAGAGAGAGACACCTGAAGAAGAGAGAGACGCCTGAAGGAGAGAGAGAGAGAGACCTGAAGGAGAGAGAGACACCTGTAGGAGAGAGAGAGAGAGACCTGAAGGAGAGAGAGACACCTGTAGGAGAGAGAGAGAGAGACCTGAAGGAGAGAGAGACGCCTGAAGGAGAGAGAGAGACACCTGTAGGAGAGAGAGACACCTGAAGGAGAGAGGAGTTCTCCCCAAGTTATTTTCGTTTTCCTAACCTAAGAGGCCACTAAGGGGTTTTACCAAAGGGCCTGAAAGAGAAGGACCAGAGGTCCTTGCTCGGCTGGGAGCCGAGCTGGAATGAGTCTTTCACCAACTTCGCGGTCTTTTATAAGCCTATATTCTGGCTGAATT
>JAJOZX010008486.1:35000-191017 GCA_023014485.1 Bathynomus jamesi
TTAATCAATCGAGCCCATCTATATATAGATGTTTATAATATAAAAAACCATAATATATTATATAGTTAATCAATCGAGCCCATCTATATATAGATGTTTATAGTGTTTTACAATAGATGTATATAGTGTTTAACGATTAGGTCCATCAAATAAAGCATTTCAACAATGATTCACTGTTTCAGAAAGATTTACGTATGACTTAAAAATATATTATTGATATGCCTAACTTAAGATCAGGATGCTTTTATAGTTTACAGCATCTTTTAAAAGTTTAACTACCAAGTTATAAATTAATTATCAACCGGATTGATTAAAAGTAAAGGCAGCTTTCAATATATTTTAGTAATATAACAGAATTAACAAAGTTACCCAATAAATAATTCGTTAGACAGAAAATGAATTTTTATAAGGGATGCCCAACTAATTATGACGCATATTAAATTAAAAAATAATAACAAACGTAAATAAAGCGTATATTAAAAATTTTTTCGTTTTATTCTTTCCTTCTTATTGATAACTTATTTAAACTAATCTCTGTATATGTGCTTATTTAATCACAATGATTTAAGTTTAAAAGTAAAAACTGTTTTCTGTGAAAACATGATGATAATTATTTTATTCTGTTCTTCGGAAGAGCTTCAATTCGGTTGCCAGATACCACTTTTTTACCATTATTATGGTGAGTTATCTCCAACTAAAAGACTTCGTTGTGAACAGCAACTCATAATGAGAGACCTTCCCCCCCAATCCCTGATAAGTCTCCCTTCACTTCAAATGAAGAGAAATTTATGGAGAGAGAGAGAGTTTTGTTCAAATAACGGGATATGCTTGTACGAGTTTACAATTACATCATTATTGCTCTGCATTACGCAGTATATGCGGCTTAATAATATTTCACCGCTTAAAGTATAGGGAAACCTGTATTCGATATGAAGGGCTTTCATATCGTTCAGTACTATGTTTGTTCCCACTTTACAACCGTTGGTAAGTCATCTTTAAACACGTCTAGAATACAATCAAAAGCACGCACAAAGAGTTCATCGTTAGCTACATTATTAAACACAAGTTTATAAACACGCTTTTCCAATCGAGGGTTTTACTACCGACTCGAGCTTTTCAATCGTGAACTCACTCAACATAGCGGCAATTGAAATAATCTTCTAAATCGTTACGACAACTGCGCGTTATATAAAGAAATAGTTCTTCAGGGTGAACGGTGTAGGTGAGCTCAGCCTTGTACCGATCAATTGCTTTATACCAAAGTTTTATAAGAAACACCAAATAATTGTCCCCTAGCGCAATTGGAAAGGTTTTCACCCCACCTTAGACCCACAGTTTAACATTAGAAAATTCTGAAACCTGACTCAGTGCCAAAAAGAAACACCAAATAATTGTCCCCTAGCGCAATTGGAAAGGTTTTCACCCCACCTTAGACCCACAGCTTAACATTAGAAAATTCTGAAACCTGACTCAGTGCCAAAAAGAAACACCAAATAATTGCCCCCTAGCGCAATTGGAAAGGTTTTCACCCCACCTTAGACCCACAGTTTAACATTAGAAAATTCTGAAACCTGACTCAGTGCCAAAAAGAAACACCAAATAATTGTCCCCTAGCGCAATTGGAAAGGTTTTCACCCCACCTTAGATCCACAGTTTAACATTAGAAAATTCTGAAACCTGACTCAGTGCCAAAAAAGAAACACCAAATAATTGTCCCCTAGCGCAATTGGAAAGGTTTTCACCCCACCTTAGACCACAGTTTAACATTAGAAAATTCTGAAACCTAACTCAGTGCCAAAAATGAAACACCAAATAATTGTCCCCTAGCGCAATTGGAAAGGTTTTCACTCCGCCTTAGACCCACAGTTTAACGTGGATTCAGAAATACATCTCGTCGATTGCTCACTATTTCATCGAGATAATTAAAGCTCAGGACCTGCATTGTCTATAAGATCTGTGGCGCGTGGAGCCTTCAGAAGAGGTGCGTGGAGCCTTCAGAAGGCGTAACATGATGTAATTAACCAAAAGAATTAAGTAAAACATCATTGCATCATTCTGTTTATTATAAATATATAGAAAATAAATATACATTTGAATGATAATAGAAATGAGGAATAGGCATATAATCCGCCAATATAACAGTACAGGACACACACACACACACACACACACACACACACACAATTATGGCGATATATAGAAATAAATATACATTTCAATAATAATGGAAATATGCATATAATCCTTCAATATATCAGTACAGGAGAAATATCACACAAATATAAATACATTTCACTTTTTTTCAAAATACTAAACTCGCACTTAATCGAGTTTACAATTACATCATTATTGCTCTACATTACGCAGTATATACGGTTTAATAATATTTCACCGCTTTAAGTATAGGGAAACCTGTACTCGATATGAAGGGCTTTCATATCGTTCAGTACTATTTTTGTTCCCACTTTACAACCGGATGGTAAGTCATCTTTAAATACGTCTAGAATACAATCAAAAGCACGCACAAAGAGTTCATCGTTAGTTACATTATTAAACACAAGTTTATAAACACGCTTTTCCAATCGAGGGTTTATTTCTACCGACCCGAGCTTTTCAATCGTGAACACGTCTTCACTCAACATAGCGGCAATTGAAATAATCTTCTAAATCGTTACGACAAATGCGCGTTATATAAAGAAATAGTTCTTCAGGATAATTTTCACGAACTAAGCACATTTTATAATGTTTTACTAACATCTTCACACACCGGCGCACTATTTGAGAGGAACATATGCTCATATTTTTCCTTTCTGCCCATCAAACGATACTCATCTCTAAAGTTGTTAAAAACTCACGCAGGACACTAGCCACAACCTCACTACGAACCTCGTCATGATATACATTAAATAGTGATAAAAATACTTAAGATTGTCCATGATCACGAGATTCACATTTTCAGTCGTAGGGTATGAGTAATCGACATGGTGTAGCATGACGTAATGCCGCTTGTCACACCACCCATCCGCAAGACTCATTATCCATACCTGCTGCTTCTCTTCCGCACGCGTTGTTTCTTTTACTTTACGGTATATGTGAGACTTTATAAAGTTTAGCTCTGCAGCATACTTCAGCACATCGTCAGTGCAACGAAAGCCTTCAATGGTCTCACCAGAACATCCGTAGAGTATTTGTACATCTTGGAACTTCACACAATCCAATGTGGTTTTAAAAGAGGCATAGGAGGGGGAATAGGAAGTTTTTCGGTATCCACCACATCCTGGCACTTTGCTGAATACCATTTCATAAACGTTGTACAAGCAATATTAAAGGTAGCCATTTGAATACACGTCTGATTTTTCTTCTGAATACACGTCTGATCTCTCGGTCTTACTGCAGTCGACTGATCACGCAGGGAATCACAGATAGTAACATGACTCACGGTCTTACAGTGGGCGGAGCTTAGAATTTTCGCCTGTGCACACACAAATGAAACGCTAATTGAAACATGAGTTATTTAATAAACGAGATATTCAGTTAACACAAGAAATAACAGAAAACACAAGAAAAAACAAATGCTTAGATTTGGTGATCACAAACAACAGAAACCTAATACTTTAAAGAAAGCATTCTATTAAATACTTTTAGCCTATGTTCACGAATTAATACCGGTTTTAAAATAGATTCGACAAGAAGACCTGCTGGACTGATTTTATAGAAATTCAAGGATTCCAAGTTGATCACGAGAGAAGTTATGTAGTCATCTTCCATGCTGCAAAATCTCGTCGTTAGCCTGTCTGCTCAGAGCACCGACAAGAGGTAAAATCGAATCCACATCAACAAAAAATTTTCGTCGCTAAAATAACAGCCTGAGTATTGTTCATGTTCTAAATTATCTTTGATTCGTTTTGATAAAATTGAGTAAACTGCAGCCTTTGTTTCCTGATCAGAAACTCTCCGTCTTTTTCTGATATGGTGCAAGGCTTCGTTGCAACCATATTCGCTGCACGAGTCTACTTCACAGTCGTTGCCTTCTAATCTAGATTTACACTCTTCACTAATGCATTCAATGGTTGAATAATCATCTTGGTTGATATTATTGACACCACATTCGAGAGGGCTCACTGGGGTAACGGACACTTCAGGTAATGGTGCGGACGCTTGAGGTGGGTCGGGGACAATCTCCTCAGGTCGCCCTTGTGGCGGGGCAAATATTGTGTGGGGGTAATTATGTGTTGCTTCTAAGTAAACAAAACGGGCTTTATGTAACACAGTGGCAATTAATAATGATTTATGCAAAGATGCACCAGCTCTTCTGGAACGTCTGGATGCAATTTTACCGAGCATATATTTATCAACTTGTGTGCTTCAAACCCGTTTGGAACGTCAGATATCATGTTCACCACCTAGGAATTGGTCAAGGCACAGAGAGCTAACTAACACGACTCTATCCTCTATTTCCAATCTTGTAATGAGTTAAAGTGAAAGTTTCGCCTGCCTTTATACAATGTCGTTCTGACGTCGTTATCAAGCTCCACACAGGGAATTTCCAGGAAGTAACATGAATCACGTTGTTGTTCTTTCACCTGTACAAACGCACGCACGCACACACACACACACACACAAAGGAGAAAGTGAAACGTTGATTGAAACATGATTTATTTAATAAAAGAAATATTCAAGCTATATATATATATTTACAAACACGTGTAATAAATAAGTTAACAACAGACACATCAATGATTATATTCAAGACACATATATTTACAAACGTGTGATAAATAAGTTAACAATTGAATTTCTGTAACCCGAGAGACGACTGACGGAGTCATTACAAGCTCGGCGGAGCCGAGCTTGTAATCTTGTAATGACTCCGTCCGTCGTCTCTCGGGTTAACATAATTTCATTTGTTAACTTGGAATCCTTGAATTTCTATAAAATCAGTCCAGCCGGTCTTCTTGTCGAATCTATTTTAAAACCGGTATTAATTCGTGAACATAGGCTAAAAGTATTTAATAGAATGCTTTCTTTAAAGTATTAGGTTTCTGTTGTTTGTGATCACCAAATCTAAGCATTTGTTTTTTCTTGTTTTCTGTTATTTCTTGTGTTAACTGAATATCTCGTTTATTAAATAACTCATGTTTCAATTAGCGTTTCACTTTCTCCTTTGTGTGTGCACAGGCGAAAATTCTAAGCTCCGCCCACTGTAAGACCGTGAGTCATGCTACTATCTGTGATTCCCTGCGTGGTCAGTCGACTGCAGTAAGACCGAGAGATCAGACGTGTATTCAGAAGAAAAATCAGACGTGTATTCAAATGGCTACCTTTAATATTGCTTGTACAACGTTTATGAAATGGTATTCAGCAAAGTGCCAGGATGTGGTGGATACCGAAAAACTTCCTATTCCCCCCTCCTATGCCTCTTTTAAAACCACATTGGATTGTGTGAAGTTCCAAGATGTACAAATACTCTACGGATGTTCTGGTGAGACCATTGAAGGCTTTCGTTGCACTGACGATGTGCTGAAGTATGCTGCAGAGCTAAACTTTATAAAGTCTCACATATACCGTAAAGTAAAAGAAACAACGCGTGCAGAAGAGAAGCAGCAGGTATGGATAATGAGTCTTGCGGATGGGTGGTGTGACAAGCGGCATTACGTCATGCTACACCATGTCGATTACTCATACCCTACGACTGAAAATGTGAATCTCGTGATCATGGACAATCTTAAGTATTTTTATCACTATATTAATGTATATCATGACGAGGTTCGTAGTGAGGTTGTGGCTAGTGTCCTGCGTGAGTTTTTAACAGACTTTAGAGATGAGTATCGTTTGATGGGCAGAAAGGAAAAATATGAGCATATGTTCCTCTCAAATAGTGCGCCGGTGTGTGAAGATGTTTAGTAAAACATTATAAAATGTGCCTAGTTCGTGAAAATTATCCTGAAGAACTATTTCTTTATATAACGCGCAGTTGTCGTAACGATTTAGAAGATTATTTCAATTGCCGCTATGTTGAGTGAAGACGTGTTCACGATTGAAAAGCTCGGGTCGGTAGAAATAAACCCTCGATTGGAAAAGCGTGTTTATAAACTTGTGTTTAATAATGTAACTAACGATGAACTCTTTGTGCGTGCTTTTGATTGTATTCTAGACGTATTTAAAGATGACTTACCATCCGGTTGTAAAGTGGGAACAAAAATAGTACTGAACGATATGAAAGCCCTTCATATCGAGTACAGGTTTCCCTATACTTAAAGCGGTGAAATATTATTAAACCGTATATACTGCGTAATGTAGAGCAATAATGATGTAATTGTAAACTCGATTAAGTGCGAGTTTAGTATTTTGAAAAAAAGTGAAATGTATTTATATATTTGTGTGATATTTCTCCTGTACTGATATATTGAAGGATTATATGCATATTTCCATTATTATTGAAATGTATATTTATTTCTATATATCGCCATAATTGTGTGTGGTGTGTGTGTGTGTGTGTGTGTGTGTGTCCTGTACTGTTATATTGGCGGATTATATGCATATTCCTCATTTCTATTATCATTCAAATGTATATTTATTTTCTATATATTTATAATAAACAGAATGATGCAATGATGTTTTACTTAATTCTTTTGGTTAATTACATCATGTTACGCCTTGTAAACCTACTAGCGGAATTCTAAACCAACTTTTAAGAAAATAAATGGTACAATCTGTCAACTGTGTACCTGAGCAATGGTGTCTGTCAGCTCTCCATGATAATGTATACAATGGTATCTGGCACCTCTTCTGAAGGCTCCACGCGCCACAGATCTTATAGACAATGCAGGTCCTGAGCTTTAATTATCTCGATGAAATAGTGAGCAATCGACGAGATGTATTTCTGAATCCACGTTAAACTGTGGGTCTAAGGCGGAGTGAAAACCTTTCCAATTGCGCTAGGGGACAATTATTTGGTGTTTCATTTTTGGCACTGAGTTAGGTTTCAGAATTTTCTAATGTTAAACTGTGGGTCTAAGGTGGGGTGAAAACCTTTCCAATTGCGCTAGGGACAATTATTTGGTGTTTCTTTTTTGGCACTGAGTCAGGTTTCAGAATTTTCTAATGTTAAACTGTGGGTCTAAGGTGGGGTGAAAACCTTTCCAATTGCGCTAGGGGACAATTATTTGGTGTTTCTTTTTGGCACTGAGTCAGGTTTCAGAATTTTCTAATGTTAAACTGTGGGTCTAAGGTGGGGTGAAAACCTTTCCAATTGCGCTAGGGGACAATTATTTGGTGTTTCTTTTTTGGCACTGAGTCAGGTTTCAGAATTTTCTAATGTTAAACTGTGGGTCTAAGGTGGGGTGAAAACCTTTCCAATTGCGCTAGGGACAATTATTTGGTGTTTCTTTTTGGCACTGAGTCAGGTTTCAGAATTTTCTAATGTTAAACTGTGGGTCTAAGGTGGGGTGAAAACCTTTCCAATTGCGCTAGGGGACAATTATTTGGTGTTTCTTATAAAACTTTGGTATAAAGCAATTGATCGGTACAAGGCTGAGCTCACCTACACCGTTCACCCTGAAGAACTATTTCTTTATATAACGCGCAGTTGTCGTAACGATTTAGAAGATTATTTCAATTGCCGCTATGTTGAGTGAGTTCACGATTGAAAAGCTCGAGTCGGTAGAAATAAACCCTCGATTGGAAAAGCGTGTTTATAAACTTGTGTTTAATAATGTAGCTAACGATGAACTCTTTGTGCGTGCTTTTGATTGTATTCTAGACGTGTTTAAAGATGACTTACCAACCGGTTGTAAAGTGGGAACAAAAATAGTACTGAACGATATGAAAGCCCTTCATATCGAATACAGGTTTCCCTATACTTTAAGCGGTGAAATATTATTAAGCCGCATATACTGCGTAATGCAGAGCAATAATGATGTAATTGTAAACTCGTACAAGCATATCCCGTTATTTGAACAAAACTCTCTCTCTCCATAAATTTCTCTTCATTTGAAGTGAAGGGAGACTTATCAGGGATTGGGGGGGAAGGTCTCTCATTATGAGTTGCTGTTCACAACGAAGTCTTTTAGTTGGAGACAACTCACCATAATAATGGTAAAAAGTGGTATCTGGCAACCGAATTGAAGCTCTTCCGAAGAACAGAATAAAATAATTATCATCATGTTTTCACAGAAAACAGTTTTTACTTTTAAACTTAAATCATTGTGATTAAATAAGCACATATACAGAGATTAGTTTAAATAAGTTATCAATAAGAAGGAAAGAATAAAACGAAAAATTTTTAATATACGCTTTATTTACGTTTGTTATTATTTTTTAATTTAATATGCGTCATAATTAGTTGGGCATCCCTTATAAAAATTCATTTTCTGTCTAACGAATTATTTATTGGGTAACTTTGTTAATTCTGTTATATTACTAAAATATATTGAAAGCTGCCTTTACTTTTAATCAATCCGGTTGATAATTAATTTATAACTTGGTAGTTAAACTTTTAAAAGATGCTGTAAACTATAAAAGCATCCTGATCTTAAGTTAGGCATATCAATAATATATTTTTAAGTCATACGTAAATCTTTCTGAAACAGTGAAATCATTGTTGAAATGCTTTATTTGATGGACCTAATCGTTAAACACTATATACATCTATTGTAAAACACTATAAACATCTATATATAGATGGGCTCGATTGATTAACTATATAAATATATTATGGTTTTTTATATTATAAACATCTATATATAGATGGGCTCGATTGATTAACTATATAAATATATTATGGTTTTTTATATGCTTTGTGCACAGACAAGCGTATGTTTCATAATTTCTCTTCATTTGAAGTGAAGGGAGACTTATCAGGGATTGGGGGGAAGGTCTCTCGTTATGAGCTGCTGTTCACAACGAAATCTTTTAGTTGGAGACAACTCACCATAATAATGGTAAAAAGTGGTATCTGGTAACTCAGTCTTCGTTAGAAAAAATACATTAATTATTAATTACAGTTTCGCGTGCGTTTAATAATTAATTTCTTACATCGAGTAGTTAAATTCTTATAATAAATAAATCTCTTAAAAGCCAAAATTCATTTGTTTTAATTTAATATGCGTTTAGTTTCATTTTAAAATAATACACATTTGGCATTTTTTCCTGATTTTCATACCTCGCGTAAGATTAACTACAGATCCTATCTCTCTCTCTCTCTCTCTCTCTCTCTCTCTCTCTCTCTCTCTCTCTATATATATATATATATATATATATATATATATATATATATACGGGTTTGGGGAATGACGATCGTCGAATTGTTTCATAAATTTTCAATTCCGTTCGTTTTTCCCCACTGATATTCGAATGTTTATAAACAGAGTTTAATTGGATTCACGCCAGACCATTACTTCGGTCTTATATAATTATTTTAGGATTTATTTCTTGTAGTACTTGTGTTACCTTATTTCTATACAATAATGTCTTGAAGTGCTATTGGATATGGGGAAGGAAATTATAAGCCGTGCTTTCAGAACATGTTAAAAGAGTTTAATATCAGCTATTACACAACCAATTCTATACATAAGGCTTCTTTAGCTGAAAGAGTTCAGATATATATATATATATATATATATATATATGTATTATAAGCTGCTTAAAAGACTGTATATACATAATTATAGTAAACGAAATAAACTAGTTAACCATAAAATTAATTATTTTCTATTATGACGTTTTCGAAGGTAAACTATGTTATTTGTTTCGAAAAGTTTAAGTTCAATGAAGTTAATGTTAAATTTGCTTCTAAACTAAAATTAAATGTTATAAAATAAATAATATATTATATATATATATATATATATATATATATAATATATATCTAGCAATCCGATCATTGCAAAAAAAAAACTGGAAAGGTATGCAATTAATAAAGGTGTATTTAAACAGAATTTAATTGGAATAACTATCGTCATATTGTGTTACACAATGGATGATTAATATTTCTGGAATACATGGCGCTATCTGATGGTGCGATCTGGCACATCAGCACCCGATTACATGGCTTGATGTGCAACTCTGCATCTGCATACATGGTGCGATCTGACAACTGAACACATTGCGCTATCTGGCAATTCAGCCAGAATAGAGGCTTATAAAAGACCGCGAAGTTGGTGAAAGACTCATTCCAGCTCGGCTCCCAGCCGAGCAAGGACCTCTGGTCCTTCTCTTTCAGGCCCTTTGGTAAAACCCTTAGTGGCCTCTTAGGTTAGGAAAACGAAAATAACTTGGGGGAGAACTCCTCTCTCCTTCAGGTGTCTCTCTCTCCTACAGGTGTCTCTCTCTCTCCTTCAGGCGTCTCTCTCTCCTTCAGGTCTCTCTCTCTCTCCTACAGGTGTCTCTCTCTCCTTCAGGTCTCTCTCTCTCTCTCCTTCAGGCGTCTCTCTCTTCTTCAGGTGTCTCTCTCTCTCCTTCAGGTGTACCCCTACCCCCTTGGCTCAGTCAACTGGCTGATTCTGGCTGATTAGGAGCCTATAAAACAACGCCTACTCGGCTGAAGTCTTAATGTGCACTTGGCTCCTGCCAGGTGAACACCTCTCCTCCTCCTTTCTCTCTGGCCCTTTGGGGGGAATAGCTTGGGGGGCCCCCAAGTTGCATGCCCCTTGCAACCTAGGTTGGCAACAAAGGCCAGTACTCTTTTTTTCTTTCTTTTTTCTTTTATTTTTTATTTTTTTGCAACACCCCCACCCCCTTCGCAACACCCCCACCCCCCTTTGCAACAACCCCCACCCCTTTGCAACATTACATAATAACCTGCAACATTCTTGCACTCTCCCCTTTTGCGGCTATACTACTGATGATGAATGTGCAAGAACGGGTTATGTAGTAACATGCAGGATAAAAGGCATGAAGTGCAATGAAATTAGAGAAAAGTTTGAGAGAAGGTTTCGTAAAACAGGCCCTAGAGACCAGGCTATTCGCGAATTAGTAAACAAATTTATGAGGACTGGATCTGTGCATGACGAGCGTAGATCTGGACGGCCAAGAAGATCTCACGAAAGAATCGAATCTGTTCAAGAAGCATTCGAAGAGGATCCACAATTATCGATTTACAGAATTCTTCGTTATGATTTAAAAAAAAGCCATACCACATTCAATTGTTCCACAACTTACAGAAGAAGATTACCACGAAGAGCAACAATGTGTGCCGAGCTTACAAATATATATATATATTTTCATGTTTTAAAGGTGTTTTTTTTATAATTCATATTATTTCGCAAAATAGATGGTTACTTTAGAAACCACCCTGTATTTTGAGCGGATTTGACGAGTTCTGTAATTGAAATGAAGTCACGTAGAAAGTGGTAATCGGTATCAAAATTTGATAAGTAAAATCATCTCTTCAGAGACGTACAATAAGAAATGGGTAGTTTAGCTAGGAAACGGCCAAAACCAAAAATGCTTAAAACGCCAAGACCCCCAAATACCCCTACTGGTACACTTAAACTTAATTAAAAATTATATATTCACTATCATAGATAAGGCCTTTAACTAATATACCCTTGGTATTACCCTTGGTTAGCTTCCGCCCGAATTGTTCATTCTGACGAAGGTCAAGCTTTTTACTCCACTTTAGACCTACAGTTTAACGTGGAATCCGAACCACGCCCCATCAGCAGCCCAGCGTCTTAACCACTAGGCCACCTAGGGTACCCATTTATCTACCAACCACTTTCTTTATTGTGTGGAAGGATGAACAGCTGGGTTAATCACGAAACTAAAATCAAGCTTAAAAATACGCAAAATTCACTATTTCCTCAACTCATTTTGTCGGTACGCCACTGAAGAATGATGACGTAATTGGTCAGGAGACGTGATGTTGAATAGCCATACACCTACATCTAGGTCTCCGCGAAGGCAAATGTTCCTTATAAACAATTATTTTTGCCAAAGAAGAACAATTCACGTTTCAGCGTTGGAAAGACAGTTTGTTTAACCCTATACAGTATAGATAGGCAATATTTTCACTACACCGGACTTGGTTGAAAATCAAGGTTCGAAACCCCACGCAATGGTCCAACTCCACTTTCAGTCCCGTTACGCGGCAGCTCCTCTCCGCTCTTAAGATCGTCCACTTTGTTATTTTATATATATGATAATGATAATGATAAGCTTTATTGGCAGGATATAAATCCCATAAAATAATACAATATTCTTAAAAAATAATTCACGATAAGATAAATCAAACAATAAAAATTTTAAAAAAAATAAAAATTATGACTAAAAGGGACTAAAAATAAGACACGTACTCAAACAAGTAATAATAAAAACTACCCACAGCTAAAATTACAAGAACTATATATATATGGAGAGAGAGAGAGAGAGAGAGAGAGAGAAAAAAAATAATAATTTATAACTAAGGAGAGCGAAATACCAATAGGATTATTAAATTCTACCAATTGCAAAATATTAACTAAGTCATTACTAACTTTTATACATAAAAATATTATTTTCAGTAAATTTTTCCTGAAGATGAATGATAAACAAAGTAAGATAAAATCGGTAATGGCAGATAATAATGGGCTGAGAATTTTCTTGGGAAAACACTGATTGACGCATTCTTATAAAACGCTTTGTTTCTGTCATCAGAGTATTAATTTCAGTTGGTTGGTGTTTGGGGCTTCCAAACATCATCAATATTCTACGAAATAAAACTGGCGGGAGGGAGCGGAGGGTGGGATGAGAGCCTTACGCTTTTCTATCCAGTTTTCAGCTACTGTTAAAATAATTAAAAAATGAACAATTTAATAACAGTAACCTCCCCGACTGGACTAGAAGGTGTTTGAGGCTTCCTCTCGTCTTTGTAACGCCTCGTAATTCCTCGAAATCTGGGCGAGAAAGGTTTCTTCTCATAATCTTTCCTGATCGTGTGTATAATGGCTTCCAAGCGTCGTACAAAGGGTAAGGTTCTCCCAAAATTTAGTTTATGCCATAAACTCAGTCCTAATTCATACACCTAATTCAGATCTTTATGCGCTTTAGAATTCTGCTCACTTTTTTTGTTATTTGACAATTTTCTTAAGTAAGTCGTAACAGTAACCAATGACAGATGATTCACTGTCTACGCAAAAGAGTTCTCTCTAAATATTAATTCATCGTTTCTGTATATTTTTCTTTCGAAAACTGTTCTGCATTTTGATGTTAAATGTGTAAATGCGAACAGAACGTACAATGGCGCACTATCCATCGCAATCAATGCATTTTCGAGGCATATCAGCCCGAAGTTACGAGAAAACTCTATCGCATACACATTTTGACTTTCATTAGTAAATGAAAATGTAGCAAATATATGAAGTAAAAAATTAATGAGGAATATTTTTCTATATTTTCATTTGTGTTTTTAGGAGACTATTAATCCAATTTATTTTTAGCTATATCTTCATTTGTCACTGGAAGTTTTTATGCATTTCCCGTCTTAAAAGGTGGATTGGCCATGCCATTTGTGTCTGAGGTCTTGACAACTTTACGTCGCAGATAGTTCGGGCTTAGTAAGCTCTAAAATAAAAAATAAATACAATTCAAACTTTACTTCGAGAGACATATTAATTCGAAAGACTACGTAAGTCTCAGTTATAGAGCTCTAGTAACGTTAGTTCTTTGTTGTTTGTTAGGGAAGCTTATTGTTTGTATCCTTCAAACTGTAAAACGCTTACTTTTTATCCAACATTCTCAACTGCGCATTCTACTTACGTTTCGTTTCTCTCCCTCCTTTTCTTCTCTCCATTTTTCTTATATCCATTTTTATCTTTTATGTTTTATGTTTAATTACGACCTTACTTTCAACTTTGATTTATTGGATCTTTCGTTGTTGCTCCTGAAAGACATAAGAGACAAAAACTAAAGGTAATCGAGAAGTTCAAAAAACTTTTTTGCGTTGGAATTCCTTTTCTGTTTAATTGTAGGACGCGGTAATACTATACACTCGCCTCCAACTTTGATGTTCACTCGAGCTGGATTACCGATCTTACACGCATTGTAAGTGAATTTGATATAGAGCGAATTCCGTTATAAATACTTACATCTTGCCTATACTGAGCCAGACAAAAATCCGGTGTCCTCAACGTTTCTTAAGAGCGACCTTAAACTTAAGGGGTGTACTTGGAATCTGTTCCGTGATCCAGTCAGTAAGAACGTACAACAACCACGACAAGTTGTATCAGTGGATAATATGAATTGTAAAAACTACATTCTCTCTCATTTTCGTGACCAGTTAACAAAAAAGGTATGCAAATTGACATTGATTTTTCATTTTAGCGTTTTGTTTAGACCATATTTCTTGGTGAACCAGTGACTAGTTTTTAAGTTGATTCCGAGCATTAATAACCCTATAATATTTAGGCTTTATTAAATTAAATTTTTTTTAAAGGAACGTACTCTAATCACTCGTCATTTACCAATTTTGCTCCGATGTTTTGGATAAAATATTGATTTAGAACTAATAACAATAATATAATTAGCCAAATATTATTATTGCTCTAATACCAAAGTCGACAGAGAGTGATTACCACGTCCAAAAAATAGTAGAACAATGTCGAAAATGAAAACGTAGAGACGTAAAAATAAAAATATATCAAACTATCAATAGAGAGGATATATTTTAATCTGAACTAATTGCTGTGAGATCTAAAATGGGGAACTATCAAAAATATATGTATATATATATATATAAATAAATGACGTACGTGTGTATATATATATTATACACACGTACGTCATTTATTTATATACATACACATATATATAAATAAATGACGTACATATATATGTATATACACACACAATTTAAATGTTTGGATTAACCTGAAAATATTTTTACCCTTTTTGTATATCAAAGGTACAGCCCCCCACCCCCACCCCCCAACCATTAAAAAAGTGCAAAACCACTAATCAATTGAGTTTTCTATTTTTCGCAACAGATGGCGCTAGCATTAAGGCAAATTATTATTAGGATTTCTTTCACATGATGGCACTTGAGTGCCAAAATCGGGAGACTAGTTATTATTAGGGACTATTTGTAAAAAATTACAACTTTGCCGCAGCAGTGTTCAAAAGCCTTAATTTTGGTTCGGATGTTCTATGGGCTGAACGAATTTTTTTTACCCTAAAAGACAAAGGTTTCAAGGCCAAGGTCAATCAAGTTTTCAAGGTGAAATGCTAAAAATGATTCTAGATCGGTTCCCCAAAAGGTCTAGAAAGCCGGTTCTGGTGTCACAGTGAAAGGAAAGGTTACGGCTTGGAACGTATGGAGGAACTTCAGTGAAGAAATGACGCAGACGATGGAAGACCTGACGATGAAAAACCCCTCCCGGATCAGAGAGGGGGATGAAAGCTTCCAAACTCTTCAACGGTTCGTGTGCCGCCTTTACGACAAAGCCTTTGGATTGAAACGAGTCTGTCTTCTTCGGGAAACGTTGTTTATGTCATTTTGTAAATTGTAAAATCAATGTATTTATTTTATTATTAATAAAGGTTATTAAATTCAATTAAAAATTCAAAAATAAGAGGCATATCACTCCTGCACTCCCCTGCATTCAGCTGTGCACTTGTTCCTGCGAGATGAAGATGAACAGTGAGCTCATGGCTATGACCTTCACAAATGTTAATACAAGCTCTGTAGTTACGAGCACTTCCGCTGTCAATAAAAACACTGCAAACAAATTCGTTTCATTGAGCCCTCCAGTTTGATATATCACACAATTTTTTTTTGTCGAAAATGTTATAACGAACCTTAGTCTGAGCTTGGGTATAGGTCAAGGTCACAGTTCAGGTCATCACAAGTATCATAATTACCTTTGTCTTTTCAAGAAGTTTGATATAATAGGTCACACGCATAGTTTATGAAAAAACAAGCACAGTGGTCATCTGATTGACAATATAATCTCGTGTGTGACCTGGTGACCTGAGGGGTTGCACGTGTCCTACAAAGCACTTTTATTTATTACAAAGATCATTTTGACAACAGAACCAGCTTTCTAGACCTTTAGGGAGCTGATCTAGAGGCATGTTTAGCATTTGATTTAAACCTTGATTGACTTTGACCTTGACCTGTGAACCTCTGCCCTGACTATACAGTTGACCGGAAGATAAGATGTATATACAGTAGGTGTAGCCCACTGTATCCCGACAGTGGTCAAACGATGTTATATTCGGGTAACTTTTACAGATCTTTTGAAAGTAAGTCACGCTTATTTCAATTTGGATCTTTTCGGTTTGGCGGACTAACCTAACCTAACTTACATTTCCTTAGGATAAAATTTGTAAATAATTGATTTGCTAATTTTCGTAAAAATCTGTTGCAGTCCGCCAAACTGAAAAGACACTTCAATTTTTTTTTAGGAAATTTAAACCAATATCTTTCTATGGTATTTCGTCATGGCGCCCAATGAGGTGTACTCCAAAACAGTAGGTACAAATTTATTCGTCACGTATCAGGCAAGAATTATTGCCCCCATATTACTATGTTATTATTATTACTTTTATTATATTGTAAATACTGTATACTTATATATACATCGGTCGCCCTCGCTTAATGCTAAAAAAATTAGCATTATGCGCACTGGCCGGGTTGGATATGCGAAGCTCGTACGACCAGTGTAGGCACGAGGGGACTCCTATGCAGTTGGTGCGGGTGGAGGGGTCTGGGTCATAATCCCGAAAGCTGAATCCCGAAAAGCCGAAATCCCGAAAAGCCGAAATCCCGAAAGCCGAAATCCCGAGAAACCAAAATTAAGAGAAACCAAAATTAAGAGAAACCAAAATTAAGTAAAAACAAAATTAAGAAAAAACAAAAATTAAGAAAAAACAAAATTAAGAAAAAACAAAATTAAGAAAAAACAAAATTAAGAAAAACCAAAATTAAGAAAAAACAAAATTAAGAAAAAACAAAAATTAAGAAAAAACAAAATTAAGAAAAAAAAAATTAGAGAAAAACAAAATTAAGAAAAAACAAAATTAAGAAAAAACAAAAATTAAGAAAAAAAAATTAAGAAAAACAAAAATCCCGAAACTACAACTTTTTTAAAAGATAAGGGATCACGCAACGTGTTAAAGACTTTGGTTGGAAATGGGGGGGGGGGGGGGGGGGGGGGGGGGGGGGGGTAAACGTAGAAACAAGTAGGATTTGTTAAACTTTTTCAGACATGTTTGGGTTAGGGTAGGTTAGGTTGGAGATATCTTACAGATTCCCGCATTTTAGACTATATTTATATAAATCCAGTGATTTGCTGAATCTTAAATTTCTAGGCCTAAATATGTGGCGTATCGTAGGTTAGGTTTGGCTAGCCTAGATTTTTAGTATATTTCGAACATCTCTAAAACCTTTACAAAGGCTAGGTCTAAAATTTAAAAAATAAAGAAGCTGCTCTTAATTTTGTTTTTTCTTAATTTTGTTTTTTCTTAATATTGTTTTTTCTTAATTTTGGTTTTCTTAATTTTGGTTTTCTTAATTTTTGTTTTCGGGATTTCGGGATTTCGGCTTTCGGGATTTCGGCTTTCGGGATTTCGGCTTTCGGGATTTCGGGATTTCGGCTTTTCGGGATTTCGGCTCTTCGGGATTTTGTCCGGCACCCCGGGTGGAGCTGTGAGTCAGTAGTCACATGAGGCTATATACACACACTCACACACTCGTATATTACAGTAGACCATCGTTATTTCGCGAGACTGGGACCGAGAATGACCGCGAAATATTGTTTTCGCGATATATCGTTCTATATATTACAATATGTAGAATTTCTATATCCGTGAAATAGTGTTTAGACCGTACTATATATAAAAAATATCGGACCGTGAAATAAAGAGGGTCTACTGTATTTGTAATATAGTGCTAAATATATATACAGGTATAGGCACATTTTATTAAATTATAATAAATGTTCGAATTGGTGGTCTTCCACTTGGAGACACTTTCTGACGCGTTGAATGCATGATGTTTGAACATTCCTCAACACATTGGTACTGATTTTGGCACACTCAGATGCGATTTATCCTTTAGAGAACGTATGGTTCTAGGTCGATTATCATAGACTACTGACTTGAGATGGCCCCACAAGAACAAGTCAAGAGGCGTGAGGTCTGGAGACCTAGGTGGCCATTCGACGGGCCCTCGCCGTCCGATCCACTTGCTTGGGAATGTTTCATCTAAAGCTCCGGACGATGGTTGCGAAATGTGGTGGTGCACCATCCTGCTGAAACCACATCTCCGCCCGTTTCTGCCAATGGAATGTCGTCCAGTATGGGCATTAGAAATGTTTGCAGCATACTACGCAGATGTGTTTCACCTGTTACATTGCTGTCGAAAAAGTACGAACCAATTAACCGATCCCCCTAGAGCGCAGCCCACACCATAATTCGTGGATCGAATTGCACATGTCCTTCCTCCATCCAGTGGGGGTTCTCATTGGCCCAATAGCGTGCATTATACCCATTGACACGACCGCTGAGGTGAAATATCGCTTCGTCGCTGAACAGATCCTTCGTCGAAGCTGTCGATGTTGTAGAAACCACTGGCAGAACTCTACACGACGGTCTGTGTCGTCACTGTGCAGTTCCTGAACGAGTTGGACTTTGTAGGGGTGGAAACGTTTGTTGTAAGAATTCGTTGACTGGATCTTCTGGAGACACCCGTTTCCTGGGATAACTTTCTTAAGGATTTACGTGGGCTGTTTTCGAGGTGATTGGTTACCGTTAGTGAATAGTGATGTTGCTGCATCGGTTGAACTTTTTGGCCGGCCACTACGCGGCCGATCATGAACCTTCCCGTTTCTTTGAAGTGAGTGAACAGTTTTCCAACTGATGCCTGAACAACTGGCGGCCTCTCAGGGTGTTTGTCATTAAAAGCAGTAGCAACTGATCGTGTGTGTTACCACGCCTCGCACACATTAAAACTATCTCCACCCGTTCATCTATTGTCAATTTCTGTGCCATAGGTTCAACAACAAATCTGAAAAGAACAAAACACATATTAAAACACAAATTATTAAAATGTGCCTATAGTTCCTGACTTTTGCCCCACCCTGTATATATATATATATATATATATGCGTAACTGACGAATTCGTGACTAACATATGGTCGAGTTATATTATTACTACTCATTTCAGTTGTGTATTAACAAATGCACAGAGTTTACGTACATAAATATATTTACATTATTGCGACAAGTGTACTGTGTACTGTGTACAACTGTATTTAAACAGACAGTCTCGTAGGGACCAGCCGGTCTGTTGCTGTTTGGTGTCCTTTGTAATTGTAAACTGCCTTTAGCGAACAGACAACGCTTTATGGGCTCACATTTACTATTTAGGTACAATAATAAAATTTTTATATGAAGACTTAGGCCGGTCCCCGCAGGATCGTCCAGAATCGCGTCGCGGTCGCTACAGTGTCTTCTGTCACTGTAAAATCACGCGCGACTCGAGTCGTGAGTCGCGAGACGATCCTGCGCGCAGCCCGCCTTAAAGACTAAATAGCCATTGTCCGCGGCTAAGTTGGATAACACCATTTTCCTACTAGCGAAATGAAGACACTGAGGTCGGGTGTTCGATTCCGATGATGCTGATAATAATAGTAGGAGTTAAAGCAATGGACCGTATTAGTTGGCCTCAGCGGTGCGCCAGTTTCTGACCTTCCTGACTGATTATACTAAAGGTAACTTCCAGAATAAAGCACACTGTATTAATATTATTATTATTATTATTATTATTAAACATTTCATCTCAATACATAAACTCGGAAAAGAGGTTTTTTCAGTGTAAAAGATCGTCGTTACGCATTGGGACAAATTATGTCTTTGTATGTTTAAATTTGACAGTAGAGAGGTCGTTTCTAAAGTATGATTTATTAAATTCCACTATAGCACTTACTCTATAGTAAATCTATGTCTAACTGTCTCTATAATACATAGTAACAAAACGGTACTGTTAAAACATTAATAACAATGTTTGAATTAATTCGTATACATACATACATACATACATACATACATATGCACGCATACACACATAAATATTTACCTGTATACAGGTAAATATTTTGCATCTGTACGTGCAAAATGTCAAACTGTAAAAAAAAAGAAAAAGAAAAACAATAATAATAAAGGAGATTATAATAAAAGAAATAATTAATTAAATGTATAATAATAATAATGGTAAATATTTACATTAGAGTTTCCACCCAATTTTGACGCCAAAATACATTTTCCTAGTAGTGTATGATGTGCTTTGTTCAAATCTGGCCTTCATTTTATGCGGAAATGAACCAATCAAAAGTTATGAGACTTCAAAGTTTTAACATATTTTGGTTCATTTCCCCATAAAATGAAGGCCAGGTTTTAACATTGCACATCAAATACTACTATAAAAATGCATTCCAGTGTCCAAATTGCTAGAGAACCTAACTTACCTAACCTAACTTACCTAACCTAACTTACCTAACCCTAATATTAATGGATTCATCGTAAGAACACTCAGATCCACACTCTCTACATTTAAAAGACGACTGTAACACACCATGTCTGACAAAAATCTCTACAGTAGAATTATCAATATTGTTAATATCTATAATCACATCTTCGAAATACATTTCGCATCCTTCACACGCCATATTGGAAAACCAACTAATGAAGAAAACGGAAAATGTAGCCGCATACCTCATTTTTTGTAGCCAAATGTGATTTTTCCACCCAAGTAGATACACTTATGATGACGTCATTCAAAAATTATGACCAAAATGGAGTTAAGAAAATAATTTCTTTAAAAGCCTATAACATTATAAATACGCAATTGCGCAAATAATAACATATACCATTAGACTTCTAAAGTTATGCTGAAACGTTTGATAATAGCCAGTATTGTCAACTTGGTGGAGACGTTAATATAAATAATTTCCATATAATTATAATAACAATTGATGGTAATTTCTCAATGAAAGATGAGGACTCATTCATTGATTTTAATTGAGGCGTCGCGAATACGAGGGGGCGAACTCGCCAAACCAGTTTTGAGAGAGACGCGTTTAAACTTTGTGACTATTGCGTACGAGGGGTACATAGCGCAAATACACGCATTTAAAATAACTACATTTTGAGCGTACGAGGTGGGGTATTTGGTTATAACAAGTTGTTCGTGGATGGGGTAAGGTTGAACTATTCATTCGTGGAACGAACGCAAAATCGCCAATGTGGCGAGTTCGCCCTTCGTACTCGCGATGCCTCAATTCGCTCTATAGATTAATTTCTTCTAATTCCACTACTAAAGTTTAGGAATTTCTACTGCAGTGAACAGTATAATTTGTCTTTGAAATATGATCATTTTCAATATATTTTGTTCGAAGTTCGTGGCGTATTTGAATGTCAGTGATATTTATAATTAATTATCACTATCAAGATAAATTTTTCGTGACTGAACATTACCGTAAAGATTACAGCTGTACTCAAATATGTTCTTAAATTTTAATATACGCGGAAGATGCTTAAAGGTTATTTAAGTATGAGCATGATAAGCAGGGGATTTTTTATATTATTTTTATTATAATTCTCTTTTGGTTTAAAATTGAATGTCATTAAATGATTAAATGTGATAAATGGTTTGATTAAATGTGATAAGTCACATTCGGTAAAATATGAGTTATGTTTTATGTGAGGTTTGGATAGACTAGAAAAAAGTACGACGTTTTAAGCGTATTTGTGGGCAGAAAATGAAATTTTGTTAAAATAAATATGGGAATTTGGAAAGTTTATGATCTGTATTTTCAATATGTTGACAAAAAGATAGTTTGTCATCCAACACAACTAGTATTTTTCCGCCGCAACACGCGACATTGTGTATACAAGTCAATAATAATATTGAAGTCTGGTTTTAATTTCTTTTATGTTATTAACAAAAAGTTTGTTTTACTTAAGGATAATCTGATTGTTTTCAACCAGTCAAACTACCACGATGTCCCTATTTACTATTTCATTCAGGGTGGCAAGATCGCCGATTATATCTGGGAAGTATCATTCGCATACTGAAAGCCTTTCCTATTATGAGAGTTATAAAAAGTCATTGAATAAAAAAATAATAGGGGGACCTAAACTTCCTCGTGGAACGCCATGTATAATTTTTAATTCGGAAGTACTAATGTTATTTGTTTGATGTACTGACTCCTGTTGCGCAGATATGATTTGATCCAATTTAACGGAACGCCTTTTATTGAATATTGAATTGAATTGAATAACCTTTATTAATAATAAAATAAATACAGTAGTCTTTTTACAATTTGCAATTTTTACAATGACATAAGGCCCTTAAGCTTTAGGCTTTACTGGGCTCTTATTAAAAATAAGCAGCTAGCTGTTATAAATTAATAATAATAAATAAATAAATAAGTAAATAAGTATTATTAATAGTTAAAACCTGTATTTCAATATTAAACAATATTAATGGACAACATTAAACATTATTAGTGGACATTAATCCAAGATTTTTGTTAGTATCCCATTATTAATCGGGATTTCAACTTGGTTTTAAACAAATTTACATTCGCAATATTTTTTATATCAGCATGCAAGTCATTCCATAGTTTCAATCCAATGAAAATGGGTAGTTTTGAGATGAAGACAATCTAAATTGAGGTATAACAAGCTTTGAACTATTTCTGGTCTGATACGAGTGGATTTCTTGATGAGTTACAAAATATCTGTTTACCCATTGCAAATTAATGATTTTGCTCTTACACTTGTAAATAAAAATAAAATGTGCCAGTTTGGTTATATCATTGAGCTTTAGTAGGTTTAGCTCTTTAAATAATGCACTAGAGTGATCAAGGAAATCAGCATCAGATAATAACCTTATTGCTCGTTTTTGAATGACAAAGATACCATTTAATGCGTTGTTAGCGGAGTTTCCCCAAACAAGGGTGCAGTATGTTATATAAGGAAGAACAAGAGTATGATAAAGAGTCAATAAAACTTGTTTAGGGACTACATTTCTAAGTTTAAACATTATAGCAACGCTCCTTGAAATCTTTTTCGCGATATAATTTACATGATCACTCCATTGCAAATTCTTATCTAGTATTACACCAAGAAATTTTGTTACAGTACACTCCTTTATGGTGATTTCATTAACATTAAGTTCATCAAGATATACATTTCTTTTATTAGTAAAAATCATGAAATTTGTTTTACTGGTATTTAGGAAGAGTTTATTGGTGGTCAACCATTTCATTACAGTGATGAATTCTGAATGAAATATATTCTTAGCTGTATTAACATCTTTGCAAGAAAAAGAGAGAGTTGTATCATCTGCAAACATTATGAAGTTCAGTATATCAGATGAACGTGGAAGGTCATTTATATACTACAGGGTGGGCCGTAAGTTTCCATACATAGGAAAAATTAAACGTTTGTTTTTATGTTTCAGATACCCTAAGATATGCGTTTGACGAAAGAGCAACGAATTGAAATCATACTGATGGCTGGGTCGGGAAGCAGTCGCATGGTTGCAATGAACTTTAACAGACAACATGGAACGAACATCACACACGACACTGTGGCACAACTTATCAACAAGTTTCAGAAAATTGGAAATGTTGCAGATCAACCGCGAGGTGGTCCAAGACGTACAGCCACCGATGAAGACACAACAGCTACGATACTTACAGCGCTTACACGAGTCCCAGAAAAAGTACACGACGGTTGTCTGCAGAAAGTGGTGTCAGCAGATCGAGTATCAGGCGCATTTTGAAAGCAAACAAATGGCATCCATACAAATTGCATATGGCACAGCATTTGAGTGAAGACGACCCGGATAGACGGATGGAATTCTGTGAATGGGCATTAACCAAAGTGAACGAGGATGCAAACTTTTCAACTAAGATCTTGTTTACTGATGAAGCAAATTTTTACGTCAATGGAGAGGTTAATCGGCAAAACATACGTTACTGGAGTAATGCTAACCCTAACTGGCTGAGTCCGACGAAGATGCAAGGTACCGGTAAAGTGATGGTGTGGGCCGGGATATGGGGTGACAGAATTATTGGACCAATTTTTGTCAGTGGAAATCTTAATGCCGAAAGGTATCTTAACATGTTGCAAGAAGAGATTTTCCCATCCCTGCTAAACGAGGAAGGTAACTTCCCAGTTTACTTCCAGCAAGATGGAGCTCCACCTCATTATGGTCTTCACGTGCGTCGGTATTTGGATCAGCAGTTTCCGGATGCTTGGATTGGTCGGCGTGGTCCTGTGGAGTGGCCTCCCAGATCCCCAGATCTCACCCCCTTGATTTCTATCTTTGGGGGCACTTGAAGGCCATGGTGTATCAGGAAAAGATACGAGACATAAATCATCTAAAGGAACGTATCACCAACGCCATTACAAGCATAACGTCAACTGTGCTAATGCGTGTTCATCAACAGTGGGGAACACGTATTGAAATGTGTTTTCAAAACAATGGCAACCATGTAGAGCATATTATATAAATAAAAATGGTTGTCCATAAAAAAATGTTTATTTTTCCTATGTATGGAAACTTACGGCCCACCCTGTATAATAAAAATAACAGTGGACCCAGCACTGAGCCCTGTGGCACACCATGTTTGGCAAGCGCTTTAGTGGAGCAAACCTTATTTACTGATACAAAATTATATCTATCGGACAAATAACTTTTAAACCAATCACTGATTGCCCCTCTAAAGCCGTAACAATACAATTTATTAAGTAGAATATTATGGTCTATTACATCAAACGCCTTACTCAAATCCATAAATATTGATATCATTATTTCTTTGTTCTCCTTAGCTATATTTACATTTTCCATAAGATTTAAAATAGCTATTTCCGTTGTTCTATTATTACGGAAGCCATATTGATTTGGAGATAATAAATTGTAGGATTCTAAATATCGCTTCATTCTACTTTTTACAATTTTTTCGAAAACTTTGCTGAACACAGATAATGAACACACCGGCCTGTAATTTGTTGCTAGTGTAGGATCACCCCCTTTAAAAAGGGGTGTTATACAACCAGTTTTTAGCATTGATGGGAATATTCTTTGGAAATACTTTGATTGATAATTTTAGCCAAAGTTACGATATCTTATCTTTAACAAGTTTCAATATAGGTACAGGAATGTTATGAATGTTATTTTTTGTATTTTTTAGTTTACCAATAATATTCTGGACCTCAGTAGAGGTAGCAGGAACAAAAAAAATGAATTTAGTGGGCTGGGTGGCATATATTCTAGAGGTGAGTGATCATTATTTATTAATTGTGAGCGAAGCTTATCCGCTATTGAAGTAAAATGTGCATTTAAAGAGTCTGCAATAGCAGTATCATCAGTGATTTCTTTATTATCAACATTTAATTTCTCTATTAAATTTTTCTTAATTTGTTTTCCGAGAAGATTAGTAGTATAGCCGCAAAAGGGGAGAGTGCAAGAATGTTGCAAGTGATTACGTACTGTTGCAAAGGGGGTGGGGGGTGTTGCAAAAAAAGAAAAAAGAAAAAAAGAGTACTGCCTTTGTTGCCAACCGGGGTTGCAAGGGGCATGCAACTTGGAGGCGGAGTTCTCCCCCAAGCTATTCCCCCCAAAGGGCCAGAAAGGAGAGAAAGGAGAGAGGAGGAGAGAAGGAGGAGAGGTGTTCACCTGGCAGGAGCCAAGTGCATATTAAGACTTCAGCCGAGTAGGCGTTGTTTTATAGGCTCCTAATCAGCCAGTTGGCTTAGAAGGCGTAAATGGCTGAGCCAAGGGGGGGTAGGGGTACACCTGCAGGAGGAGAGAGTAGTTGCCTTTGATTGCAAGGCATGCAACTTGGAGGCGGAGTTCTCCCCCAAGCTATTTTCGTTTACCTAACCTAAGAGGCCTCTAAGGGGTTTTCCCAAAGGGCCAGAAAGAGAAGGACCAGAGGTCCTTGCTCGGGTGGGAGCCGAGGTTGTAATGACTCCGTCAGTCGTCTCTTGGTCTTTTATAAACCTCTATTCTGGCTGAGTTGCCAGATAGCGCCATGTATTCAGTTGCCAGATAGCGCCATGTATTCCAGATAGCAAAAACCATATATTAATCATCCATTTAAATAGTGTACCACAATATATATTTATATGACGGTAGATGAATCCAATTAAATTCTGTTTATTAAATAAATAATTTTTACACACTTAATTTTTTTATAAATATTTAAGTCACGAATAACGAAACGAAATGAAAATTTAAGAAACACACGAGCCTCATTCACCCCCAATCCCCTGCGAAGAAAATTGAAAAAAAACGAAATTTAAAGAAATTAATCAACTGAAATTAGCCAAAACACAATCCGCTATAACGGGGTCGGTTTCGAAGAACACCTGCTGGTTGAGAGACCTTCCCCCCAATCCCTGATAAGTCTCCTTCACTCCAAACGAAATGAAAATTTATGAAACACACGAGCCTCATTCCCCCCAATCCCCTGCGAAGAAAATTGAAAAAACGAAATTTAAAGAAATTAATCAATTGAAATTAGCCAAAACACAATCCGCTATAACGGGGTCGGTTTCGAAGAACACCTGATGGTTGAGAGACCTTCCCCCAATCCCTGATAAGTCTCCCTTCACTCCAAACGAAATGAAAATTTATGAAACACACGATTGTCATTCTCCAAACCCGTATATACAGGGCGTCCCAAAAAAATGTATACACACTTTAACAGCTGATAGCTCAATTGATGTTTCTTTCTTTCCAAGTTAAACCCATTAGAATTAATAATGGCAGTCAGACTAAGCTTTGAACAAAGGAAATTCATTCTAAAATGCTACTGGAAGTGTGAAAACGCAGTTGAAGTGCAAAGACAGTTTAGGGGGGAGTTTCAAACAGATCCACCAACGCGACTTACCATCACTCGAATTAGAGATAAGTTTGAAGCCGATGGAACTGTTCAGAATGTCCACAAGAAGCGTTCCGGAAGACCACGGACATCGACAAGCCCCACAAAGCAAGAAAGAGTACTGGAAACGTATCACCAAAGTCCAAGAAAATCTGTGCGGCAAGCGAGTCGTGAGGTAGGAATTTCAGAATCGTCTGTCCAACGCATTTTGAAACGCTGTCAATGGAAAAGTTACATTCCAAGATTAGTCCATGCTATTAATGAAGATGATCCGGACCGAAGAGTGGAGTATTGCGAGTGGTACTTGGCACGATGTGGACGTGGATTGGACGAAGGGGTTTCGTAGAATACCCTCCGCGTTCACCAGACCTCACACCACTAGACTTTTTTATAGGGATACTTAAAAGACAAAGTCTACGCTATAAAACCTGCAACAGTCGCTGAATTGAGAGCAGCCATTGAACGAGAATGCACACAAATACCAAACGAAATGTTTCGTGATGTTTGCGATTCCATTGCTTCGCGTTATCAGCAGTGCCTGGACCAGAACGGAGGTCAGTTTGAAAACAGGCGTTGACAAAACAATTAAATAATGTCTGTAGATTCTATTAGATTTTGAAAATGAAATGTATTTTAATAAACACTGCCTTTATAATTATTTAAAGTGTGTATACATTTTTTTGGGACGCCCTGTATATATATATATATATATTATATATATATATATATATAATAAACGAATAAACAACTCGTGCACACACACACACACACACACACACACACACACGAGGAAAAGGAGACTCTGTGTCAATTCGATTCACCTATTGCCAGAGGCGATTTTTTTCTGACCATAATTTTTACCTTTCTCCCAGACAGCTTGAACAAGTCCTCTCTTCACTCCATTTCTTAGATATACCCACAATTATATATATATATATATATATATATATATATATATCGAGAGAGAGAGAGAGAGAGAGAGAGAGAGAGAGAGAGAGAGAGAGAGAGAGAGTTTTGTTCAAATAAAGGAATATGCTTGTACCTTTTGCCAGCAAGTTCCATTCACGTAACCTAGAATTTTTCTATCACCCATAGTTTTCGAGAAAATAATATTTCCATTTACTCAGTTTTCCCAAAATATTATTTAAAATTAAGTGTACTAATTTAAATTTACTTTCTTTTTTCCAGGTTAACTATACCCACAATTATAATAAATAATAATCGAATTACGGACGATTGTTCGAACACAATTGTTCGAAAACCATAGTTCGAAAAACAGTTGTTCGAAGCAACAATTATTCGACGTTATAATTGTTCGAATGAACAACCAACTAAATAAAATCTTAGTTGCCAAGACGCAAATACGAAGACGTAAATAAGAAGGTTAGCATCTTCATTTAAACTATAACATTTATAGTGCTGCAGTTAAACCACCCTTAAAATGGCAGAGTTTGTTTCTAGTGAGAAAGGAAGCCAATGCTCTTAGTGAATGGGTTTTTATATGTAAGAGACCTAACCTAACCTAACCTACCTAACCTAACTACTATAATTTGCAACTATAGTTTACCTTGACTTTCATATGCTTCTATCCTGTTTTATTAATAAAGATTTTTAACTTTGAATAACGTATGAATAAAGATTTTTAACTTTTAATGTTTTTTAATACTTTTTGTTTTTCGAACTATGGTTTTCGAGCAATTGTGTTCAAACAATTGTGTACAGGACCTGCATTGTCTATAAGGGGAAACTCTGAGTAAATGGAAAAATTATTTTCTCGAAAACTATGGGATAGAAAAATTCTGAAACCATATTTGGAATCAGTATCAAAAGTTCTATAAGAATCACCAAATAGTTTTCCAGAAATGTTGTACCCTAGTAATTTCTCGCCGAATTGGAAAGGTTTTCACTCCACCTCAGACCCACAGTTTAACGTTGAAACCGAATGCTCTTTTAAAAATATAATTAGGATATATTTCTTTATATCCTCTCGATTACATTAGTGACTAATGATGCGGAAACTCTGAGTAAATGGAAATATTATTTTCTCGAAAACTATGGGTGATAGAAAATTCTGAAACCGTATTTGGAATCAGTATCAAAAGTTCTATAAGAATCACCAAATAAGTTCAAAGGAGTAATACGAGCATTAAATCTATGTGAAAATATAAAGATGCATTACTCGTCCGGACCCGTTATAGCGGATTGGTACACATCATAGCTCCACCCAGCTACACGGCAGCCAATCACTACGAACATCTGGTCTTTTGGGGCGGAGCTTGGCGATTGTGCATATAAAAGGGGATATTTTTCAGTTGGGAGTAACAGTAGCTATTTTCGCGTCAGTGAATAATCATTCCCTCCACCATGGACCTGTACGTCTCCCCAGATTTGTATGAAGAAAGTGACACTGCAGCATTAACGGCAATTAGTCTTTTTAACGCGATTGACCGTGATGAATTATTTCCAACGCAAACCGTAGAAGATATTTGCAGTGACGCTCCTTACAATCCGACGCAAGGGACTACCATAGAAATGTAAGTGTCTATAATTCGATTTTATATATATGGAGGTTGTAGTATCTCGTCAAATAGATACTCGCCAAAATCGAAATTTTTTGTCAATGTTATTTGGTTTTACCTTTATCCCCATTATGCTAAAATCGAAATTTTTTATGGCAATCAATGTTATTCCTCTTAAATGAACCAAAGATATCTTCACATAATGGGGATCTGTCTGTATACTCTGTATATGTTTTAAAAGAATGAACATTATTCCTTTAAGGTCCGATGAGGATTTGACACGTGTTATACAATCTTTTGAAGAATCTCGTGTCATGAATACGGAGGATATACTGATCAGTCAGCAATGTCACACATCCTCCACCATGGACCTGTACGTCTCCCCGGAATTGTATGAAGAAAGTGACACTGCAGCATTAACGCAATTAGTCTTTTTAACGCGATTGACCGTGATGAATTATTTCCAACGCAAACCGTTGAAGATATTTGCAGTGACGCTCCTTACAATCCGACGCAAGGGACTACCATAGAAATGTAAGTGTCTATAATTCGATTTATATATATGGATGGTTGTAGTATCTCGTCAAATAGATACTCGCCAAAAATTTTTTTATGGCAATCAATGTTATTTGGTTTTACTCTTATCCCCATTATGCTAAAATCGAAATTTTTTATGGTAATCAATGTTATTCCTCTTAAATGAACCAAAGATATCTTCACATAATGGGGATCTGTCTGTATACTCTGTATATGTTTTAAAAGAATGAACATTATTCCTTTAAGGTCCGATGAGGATTTGACACGTGTTATACAATCTTTTGAAGAATCTCGTGTCATGAATACGGAGGATATACTGATCAGTCAGCAATGTCACACCGAAATAATGTAAGTGTTTTTCGATCTTTTTGGGTAAGAAGACAATATATTTTCATAAATTTATTAAATGAAAGAAATCAGTACAATAACCAACTACAGAATATACGTTACAAATATACGAACAAAAACATTATACTATACAACGAGTACGTACAATTGGAAAACGGATTTTTATCTGTCTGCATACCATTTCATCGTTTCGGCGAGTGTGACACGGGTCAAATAAATTTAAAAAATTTAAATTCTTTATCACATGACATATGCGTGAGAAATGAGACGCAGTACATTCCGCAAACATTACTAAAATATCCTTGTATACGAAATGGGTTCCATACAACTTCGGGAATATGTAACTGAGCGAGAAATTTTACAATAATAGGGTCACTCCAGGGTTGAGTACCGAGTGAATCAAAATAGTACAGGCGCTGTCTATTTTTAAAATAGACAGCGATCCAGTGAATCCCTTCATTACCGATGACATCTGTGTTCACAATAAGACTACCGCATTCTCGCGTACTTGGCAAACTCAATGTTTCATTCTTCGCAAACACGCCGATAAATTTGGAACGTGTGACTCGTTCCATTACTTTCTGAAGTGTATTAGCATCCATTTTAAAAGTCAGTGATAACGCTCCTAAATCTATCTACTTCTATTAGGGCTTGCGATTCGAGATATACTAGTACACTAATAGGAGCGTCTATAGGCTTGGCGAATTCCAGCCGCACTGAGATGTTTCCGCTCTGCTGTGGGGTTAAATGGGTATTTACGCTAGCAGATAAGTCAGGTGTAATGTCAAACGGATAAAGGTTAAATTGATCAATGAATTCTTCCTGCGTTACCCCATTACCAAGCTCATCACAATCACCTGCAATATGGGTCAGATTACTATAGGCTCTGGCACAAAGAGGTAACACAGCGTCTGATGAATAGTCCGTACCCATTGTTCCACCCAAAGCAGTGCCATTAACGTATAGAGTTATATTTTTAAGTCCGAAATTCTCGAATTTAAAGGCACTCTTTTTATATTTTCCATTCACCGAAGCATGGTCCTGCATGCCGATTAATATCCTTTTAGGAAGATTTCCCAGGGCAATGTTTTCTATCTGCTTCGATGCCAACCCTGCAGGAACCGTATATAGTTTGATTTGCACTCTGTTAATAGGATATTTCACTGTAGCGTTTAGTAAATTTTTCTCAATTTCTAGTTGTTTTGGTGAACTTAATTTCACTCGCCGTACGCGGAGGTATGTGTCCATAATGTGAACCACAACGGGCTTTGCACCCTCTCTCTTGATCAGCATCCAGATTTAAGCAGATCTCAGGACTCGTGCGGGTGAGCTTTATTTTCATATCCACCCCGTTGACAAGCAACTTCTCCTGGAAAGTGAAATCTGTGTGCAACCGTCCAAAACACTCGTATATTTTCTTTTTAGAATTTTTAAATTTGTCCTTTATACTATTTTCATCTTTAGTTTGATAATATCCCTCGGCACTTAAAAAGGTAGCCTTCGCTTCTTTGGAAAAGTTGAGGACATTTTCCAGATAGGCTCGTAGATGATAGTACCCCGTGCCTGCCGATATGTTGGTCTGATTTAAATATACGTCACACTGGTTGAATATGGAGTGCAGAAAGTTTGTTTCAGGGTATACAGCATATTTGTCATCGCAGACCGTTCCATCAGAATGGGCTATACGTAGCTTAGCGTACATGTGCACACAGCTTGGATCAAAAAAGTAAGGACCTGAGCTGGGTATCACGAATTCTATAGGTGCACTCGGGGAACTAATTGTGTTTAAAGGGTTAATTGTAATAAAGTCACTGTGCTCAATAGAAACTTGGGTTGGAGGCAGCTCAAAAAGGGACAGCTCCGATTTACAGCATTGTGAACTACATGGGTGGATGAAGCGTGCCATGGCGAAATAGTGACTCCTCTCTCGACAAGTGGTAAACAAACTATGATTCATGAGATCAATGTCCTTAGCTTATATCAGTCAAAAAAGTGGTCAACCATAGGTTTCATTCGCTTACAGCACTTCTTTTTTGATAGCCTTTTACGTTTAATACCACGTGACCCCTTCTTCTTCCGGGCAGCCCTCTTCTTCTTCCCGCCACCACGCATTTTTCTCTTTGCATCTTTGATGATTTCGTCCCGTGTACGCTTTAAATGTTTTTTTAGAGCTTCTTTAGGTTTAGCCCCGGCCAATATGTCTTCTGCAGTGTTAATACCTGATTGTAGCGCTTTCCTTCCAAGGTATCTGGCACCCCTCTTCAGCAAAGGAACAGCCGTACGTAGTATGGATGAAAAAATGGACCAAGTCCACTACCGCGCTGGTATCTCACCCCTCGATAGACGGTGAAAGGCTTTCTATCCATTATAACTCAGTGCGTCGAAAGTGTAGCTTCACTGTTAAGCTCCCGTTACCGAATGGGAAGTTTTCACCCTCAATCGTTCTTATATATATTGAGATATTGGTTATTAAATTAGTTGCGACATTCACATAATGGGGTCTGTCATATGTAATACTCAAACTCCTTCCTCTATGGTTGGGGATGTGAGCAATGCGCAGCAGGCGTGCCTGGGTATCCCCAACAAACTGGTGCTCCACTATATTACTGTAAATATAGCACATGTCTGGGGACCTTTCAGCCAATTTCTCCATCTTCAATTGATACATTAATCTGGACAAGTCATGCTGTGTCTCGTGAAATGTGTCTCTTTGGAAGGCTGCGCTATATCGGCCATTGGCTAGAATTTGGAACTTTCTATGGTCTTTAATACGTCTGTTAGTCTTTGATTTTAGGATTAGTGTATGTGCAGGGTTGTTTACGATTTCGTATACTAAATCATTCGTAAGGTTTGAGTTTCTTAAACTTACGTTTAAGCCTCTCACAACATCCTCGGCCGAACCATATTGACCCGGTCCTAGTCTTACTTCTGTACTGTAATACCGTGCAACTTAGTCCGAGCGATACGCATAGTTTCATCCATAGCTACCCCAGCTTTTTCACACTCGTCAATGTCTCTAAGAATCGTAAAAACGGTTTCTTTATGTTCAATATTTAAAAAGATGGTGTCCAGCTGAATTTCGCATATCCCCACCTCATACGAATCACGACCCAATTCAATGTGCTTGTGGAGCTCTGTTACAAAGTTGGCTAGTGTGTTGTTAGGGTGTACAGAGAGGGACGAGGAGGACGGGAGTGTGACGTAGAAATGGTTAGGAGCCATGTTGCATACTATTTAAGCTTCATTATTGCATCAGCTTTTATATAGGTGTTGAAGCTTTCTAGTACCCTAGCCATTTCACCAGGAACATTTTTCTCTCTCCTGAACCTTTGCTTCCTAAAATTTTCTCAATTTTAAACACATTTTTTTCTAAATTAAACGCAACTTTCTGCAATTCCTCGCGGTAAAAACCTCCTGAGATTTCTTCCCCATTCAAATCTTCAATGTAATACATCATTATCTCACCTTTAGGTCTCATAGCCCTAACTTTAAAAATCTCGCGTGTCCATCCTTGCTCAAAACCCTTTGCGAATTTATTCCCCGAACGCGACAGCCTTACATAATCATTGATTTTGAAGCGCACCGAGTGTGGTGTTGGTGATCCATCTCTTCTCGGGAGCGTATCTCTTTCTAAAACTTCGTTAGGTGTTGTCCCAATCGTCGATGGTGTGAGCGGTTGTAGGATGATGCCAATGATTCCAGAATGTCTAGAAATCTGTATGTGTTTTTATGTGTAAAATAACGGTGCATGCGTTCCTTTATGGTGCGCTGAACTCTTTCAGCTAAAGAAGCCTTATGTATAGAATTGGTTGTGTAATAGCTGATATTAAACTCTGTCAACATGTTCTGAAAAGCACGGCCTATAAATTCCTTCCCCATATCCGTACAAAAATAGCCAGGAACCCTGTTTTCTTTTAACATTAGCGTTTTGGTGGCTTTAGCAACTGTTTCAGGTGATTTATTTTTCAGAGGAACTAGCCACAGATATCTAGGAATACGTCTATTATGAATAGAATGTAGCGGTAACCATCGTTATACACAGCATATCTTTGCATGTCTGTTAAATCTGCTTGCCAAATAGAATCAATCGAGGAAGCCGTTGTCTTGGCTGTTTTAAACCTTTTTCTCACAGGCTTATGAAGCGTATAAGCGTCCTGCTCCCTCAAAAATCTTTCAACATCTTTTTTTCCTACTCCGTAAACACTTCTGTACAGTCTATCTACGCCGCCGTAAGAGGATGGGTTAGAAACGTCATAATAGCGTTTAGTTAATACGTTAGCCATTTGCGCATTTTAGAGGCACGTGGGTAGGGTTGGTTTAACCTCTTCTTTCTCCTCTTCAAAGGTGTTACCGCCGGGGGTGACGGCGTCTTCAATTGTGTCACATGCGTTGCATGTTCCAAGTCTTTTAACCTGTTCAGATTTCCTATCAACGTTTTAGGGACATTTATTTGTTGTAGTCTTGCTTTAATATGCTTCCATCCTGATGGTGATGGCCTATCCCACTTTCTCACCAGATCATGGACAATGTCTACGATATTCGATCCCTGTACCTTTGATCCTTCCACAATGAGCTCGCCTGTATCGGTCCATTGTATGGCTGGATCCTCATTCAATAGATTATAAAGACTTAAGCCTTTACTCATCAATGTATGTGGGAGGGTACTTTTTAATACATGTTCGATATGTTGTGTGGCTAATCTTTTTGGTTGGTCAGCCGTATCGTCGGGCTCAGATCCTATGTCGCCATGTCCATCGTCCCCCGTGCTGTGCCTAATAACCACAGGAATCTCTGTAGGGCTCTTATAATTTTCGTACTCGTGAAGAAATTTCTGCAGAGCTTCTTGGTATAAGATTCTTTTCTCATCAGGTGTTTTTTCACTGTTTAATAGAGCTAGCAATTCGCTTTCCATTCTTTTAAGTCTGCTTTTACGGGGATCTAGATCCGTGTCTGGATTCCTTTGCAGTGAAGCGTACACCTCGTGGGGAATCACTACCACTTTCTTCATTATATTAATCTAGTCAGTAAAGGACCCAAAACTGAAATAAGATGGGGAGAAATGACCCTCCTGTTTGTACAATAATTCGTTTTTTCTTCGCTACAGTTTGACTTTTACGAGCGAGTGCACGTATTATGTTCTTGTAGCGGCGTAGGCGAGCCTTCTGATGGGTTTTCATTGATACATTGCAATTTATAACGTTAAGACAGATTTCGCAGATGCATTTTTAAAAAGTCGGCGTCGATATTTTTAATAAACATCTGCTGCATTGCCCGGGGCAGTCGATGATAGATTTTTATTAATTCACGGTATTCTTTAGTCTCTTTGTCATTCTGGAATATACACCGTTTCAGGCTCGTTTGGAAATATATTCGTTCGCAGAAGCACTCTAAACGTGTTTCGCGGATGAAGGTCGCAAAGCAAATATCCGTAACGCGTGCTTGTAGCTTCTTTATAAACTTCCAAAAACTCCTTACGCTGATTCGGGAACATTTGATTGGCTAATACCCCAATTTGTGATACATCTCTACGTTGCGCGAATAAGACTAGATATTGCGTATTTAACGACACATCGCGCATGTATCTATTTTTGAAAAATAGATTCTGATTGATGAAGAACACGCTTATGTTAAGATGGTGGGAGAATACTGTAAATGTCTCGGCAAACGTTTTATCCATCTCCAACATGAGATCGTCAATTACAATGATTGTATGTTCATTTCCCTTTAACGAATTAACGTCATATACGCCTTTGTGGAACAAAATATCATCTTGGTACTCGTTGAACACTGATTGATACGTCGAATAGCACCATATAACTTTATGCACAAATTTCGAGAACATCTCTCCCTTTTCTTTAATGATTTTAAGCATAAACACAATTTTACCACATCCTGTAGGTCCAGATATAATACATGTGGATGGGCTCGTGAATCTGAATTTTTCTACAGAGTCCATTTCTAACACGTCACACTCCTAAGTGGGTCACTTACAAAATATTACAAATTTTGAGTGCTGTTCCTTATATTCTGCTTTCTTCTCCCACAGAACCGTGAATGACGATGAGGTAGAGCACCCCATCATTGACATTACGGATGACCTCGACGATAGTGTAGTTGTGATCTCCTCCCCTGCCAACGAACCCTCACCAGCGATACCGGTAGCACGTCCAAAGCGGAGGTGTGAGAACCCCACGTCAGGTATAAAGCGCCCGAAATACGCGCCTGTTGCAGCGGTAATAGATCCCCAACCCTCAACCTCTTACGCAACAAGCCCCCCAGCAGCACCTCCCGCTAATATATCCCCTTATTCATCCGCCGCCCCCCGTTCTGTTAAGTCTACAATAATAGATCCCCAACCCTCAACCTCCTACGCAACAGGCCCCCCATCAGCACCTTCCGCTAATATATCCACTAATTCATCCGCCACAGTTGCCCCCCGTTCTGTTGAGGATGCTATAACGCTCGAATTGGTGCGATCCGCAGCCCCCACCCCAGCCTTGACTAGAAATCGGTATAGAGTCAGGGTCGACCCTAGAGCCATGTATAGCAATGGAATTGAGCCCGGGCTACGCCGGGTTGTACAGCGTATTATAGAGTTTGCTCTTCAGAATCGCGACGAGCGTGAAGTCAGGACGAGTCTGTCCTTTGGATTCGGGTCAGATGACGGTGATGTAGACGATTATTGGGTGATAGTGCCATTTAGACGTTTGGCGGCTGAAGATGTAGAATATATATTAGGACGTATAATGCAAGCCGCCCAAAGTAGTATAGCCTTCAATATGGACAACTTCACGGTAAATATTGACCGTGTATTCCGTGTTGCGGGTCATAGTGCCATACCGTATACTCTTAACTTCAATTCTCCGACTATTTACCGAAAGCATATAAACGTCGATCGTGGTTGCGGCTTTATAGCAGTACTCTTAGCACGTATGTTTACTGTACAAAATACACGGACTCAAAAAATTTGGCTGCCTACGGTCGTGGAGCGTGCCCGTAAACTAGCTGTAGACTGTGAACTTGAATTTGACTGTAATATGGGTCCTGAAGAGCTGAGAAGGGTAGAACAGGAAATGAATGTCCGCATAGTTGTATTTGGGTTGGATGATCGTCGTAGGACTGTGTATGTTTTTAAAAGCTGTGTGAGAGATCGTACAAGACGCCTACTTATTTTAGGATTGTCAGGGACAACGTATCTTCCCATCCGTAATATAAGGTGGTTTTACGCGAGTTATGACAAAAGTCGAAAATATGGGAGACATCATGATTTGTGTAAGGGGTGCCTCGAGTTTGCGGATGATATAGTGAGACATTGTAAAGAATGTCACATGGTATGTGAGCAGTGTAAAAGCACCAAATGTGAAAGCCGTGTAGTTGAAGCTGAGAAGAGAGACTGTGATGTGTGTAGACGCACATTTTTCAATAATAGCTGTTTTGATTTCCATAAATCAATTGGCACGTGCAGGAAAATGAGAATCTGTGAATGTGGTATGTTTCACACAATGGATAATTGGGGGAAATTTAAGCACAAGTGTGACGTAATTCACTGTCCTACATGCCAGGAGGAATATAAGGCGGATGGAGTAAAGCATGTGTTATATGAAAGATGCTAAGCCTAAAAAACCCTTGTATAACTGTATACTACGATATAGAAACATATACGAACGCTGAAACCAAAGAGGTAATTCCACATTTACTTGTGAGCCAGACCATCTGTGATGAGTGTATGGGTATCGAATGTGACGAGTGCCCCAAATGTGGTAAACGGACAAACGTTTTTAAAACGAATGTCCGCGATAGTCCTGTGAAACTATTTCTGTCCTATATTGTCAAGTTAGCCGACAAGTTAAAAAAAATGACTGTGTATATTCTCGCCCATAACGGGGCAAAGTTTGACACGCAGTTCCTTTATAAGGAGTTGCTTGAACACGAATCCTCTGAGATATTTACAGGTGATCCATTGAAAAGAGGCAACAAATTAATACAGATGCAGATAAGAGGCAATGTACAATTTAAAGATACTTTATTATTCACACCTTGTAAATTAGCAAAGCTACCCAAGGTGATGGGAGTAGCAGCTGAAGTTTCCAAAGGATACTTCCCTTACACTTTCCTCACCAGCGAGACTTTAAACTACGTAGGCCCACCACCCCCCAAACATTATTTTGACTGTATGGATGAACGTGAAGACTTTGATCGATACTATGACAGTTTTAATGAAAGTAACCCTTATAATATAGCTGATGAATGTGAGCGTTATTGCGTGAATGATGTGCGCGTGCTTAGAGTATTTTCCAGGCCTTTAGAAGGATGTACATAGCCCGTTTCAAATGCGATCCACTGCAAGTCGCAACCACCATCGCATCATTATGTTTTACGGTGTTCAAGAATAACTTCATGCCTAAAGACACCTTAGCCATTATTCACCGAAACAACCCCCGCAGTTACGGACACAAGGCTATTTACTGGCTCATACACCTACAGCAACAGACAGGTGTATACATAAAGCACGCCCGCAACACGGGTGAAGTACCCATTAAGATTAATGGACGTGTTTTTTGGGTTGATGGGTTAAGTGAAAACCGTGTCACTGGTGTGAAGACTGTGTACTCCTTTAACGGTTGCTGGTGGCATGGATGCCCCCGTCCTGAGTGCGGAATCGCCGGAGATATCCATGGTAGGTCTCCTGCCGACTGTCTTGCATCGACCCGCACCCGCGATCAACTTATAGGATCACAGTTCACTCACAAAGTCTTGTGGGAGCATGAATATGATGCACGGATGGAGACAGACGAGGTGTACCGTGAGGAAATAAACACGATCAAGCGTTCAATGGTGCTGGATCCTCTCAAATGTGGTGATAGCTTGTTTGGAGGACGTACAAATCCTTTCAGACTATACTTTCCACCTACGGAGGGCGTGAAGCTCCATTACTACGATTTCTGTTCTTTATACCCATACGTGATGAAGAGCAATCCGTACCCCGTGGGCGCTCCTGAGAAACTGGTGGGACCTACCCTACCCTCCATCAATGAATTTTCAAAAATTTGAATGATCGTTACTTTGGCTCTCTTTCGTAGACGTACTCCCCCACGCAATTTATGGATGCCGATCTTACCTGTCGTTATCGACGACAAGCTCATGTTTCCCCTGTGCGTGAAGTGCGCGGAAGAGGATAACGGCGAATGTAACCATATACCCCACCAGCGTAAGATCAGAGGCGTATATACAAGTCCTGAGCTGGCCCTAGCCGTACGCCATGGTTATAGAATACTGAAGATACATGAGGTGTGGAGGTTTCAGAAGCTACCCAACCTTTTCACACCATATATAAACGCCTTTTTGAAGGATAAGGTTGAGGCATCAGGGTAACCGCGAGGAGTTGATACCGAAGATGAAAAGTCTGCCTATATTCAACGTTACCGCGACCGCGAAGGTATACAACTTGATCGTGTCCAAATTGTAAAGAATCCTGGCAAGCGCTTTAGTGCAAAGTTGTGTCTAAACAGTCTATGGGGAAAATTTGCGCAGAATACCGGCAGAGGGAGCATTCATTTGGCACAAAGTTATAGCGATGTCTGGGATTATGCCAATGCTCCCGATAAAGAGGTCATGGAGATCGTGAATGTAGGTAATACTTACATAATAAAGTACAACAACACTGAATTTGCCACAGATACCTCAAGGGTTACAAACATACCTGTGGCCAGCTTCACAACAGCCTACGCCCGTATAAAACTTTGGGGTCTATTGCATTCTCTTGGGCGGAGAGTATTGTATGCCGATACAGATAGCGTGATATTCACAGAGAGGGAGGGTGAATACATGCCCGCTATTGGGGAGTTCCTCGGCGAGCTCACTGATGAGATCAAGGACGAGTATGGGGACAACGCTTACGCCGACTCTTTTTTCTCAACAGGACCTAAGACTTATGGGGTACGGGTCAGGTGGGGGAGGAAATGAAATATATCGTGAAGGCAAAGGGTATTACGCTCAACCATGCGAATCGGCGGGTTGTTAACTTTGAATCGTTGAAGGATCTAGTATGTTTGGACGATGATGAGGGCGAACAACCTCCCTAACTAATTGTAGGCACCCACAATTTTCGGGCGCAGAAGCTGGGGGGCGTGAAGGAACTTAGGGGTACGAAGGTGTGCCGTAACACCTATAGGAAACGTTACCAGTTACCTGGTACCTATGATACCGTACCCTTTGGATACCATAACGTATGATGCTTCTATTGTTAACTCACACGTATTTGTCTTGTATATAATCGTATCTATTGATTTATTACACGTATTTGTAAATATATATATAACTTGAATATCTCATTTATTAAATCGTATTTGTAAAGTATCATTGATTTATTACACGTATTTGTAAATATATATATAACTTGAATATCTCGTTTATTAAATCGTATTTGTAAATATATATAACTTGAATATCTCGTTTATTAAATAAATCATGTTTCAATTAGCGTTTCACTTTCTCCTGTGTGTGTGTGTGTGTGTGTGTGTGTGCGCGCAGGTGAAAGTTCTAAGCTCCGCCCACTGTAAGACCGTTAGTCATGCTACTATCTGGGAGTCCCTGCGTGGTCAGTCGACTGCAGTAAGCCCGAGAGATCAGACGTGTATTCAAATGGCTACCTTTAATATTGCTTGTACAACGTTTATGAAATGGTATTCAGCAAAGTGTCAGGATGTGGTGGATACCGAAAAACTTCCTATTCCTCCCTCCTATACCTCTTTTAAAAACACATTGGATTATGCGAAGTTCCAAGATGTACAAATACTCTACGGATGTTCTGGTGAGACCGTTGAAGGCTTTCGTTGCACAGACGATGTGCTGAAGTATACTGCAGAGCTAAACTTTATAAAGTCTCACATACACCGTGAAGTAAAAGAAACAACGCGTGCAGAAGAGAAGCAGCAGGTATGGATAATGAGTCTTGCGGATGGGTGGTGTGACAAGCGGTATCACGTCATGCTACACCATGTCGATTACTCATACCCTACGACTGAAAATGTGAATCTCGTGATCATGGACAATCTTAAGTATTTTTATCACTATATTAACGTATATCATGATGAGGTTCGTAGTGAGGTTGTGGCTAGTACCCTGCGTGAGTTTTTAACAGACTTTAGAGACGAGTATCGTTTGATGGGCAAAAAGGAAAAATATGAGCATATGTTCCTCTCAAATAGTGCGCCGGAGTGTGAAGATGTTTAGTAAAACATAAAATGTTCCTAGTTCTTATCCTGAGGTAAAATGTCTGGTGCGTAGGCTGGTAGTGATGAAATTAATTCTTGTACCGGAAAAACAAATATGTACAACAATTCGGTACGACTCGCGGATCATACGAACAAGCCCATTCACGTATCATCGAGTCAGCCACCCGTCGAACCGTTCCTGCCTACCTGCGTGCCTCACACGGCTCATAGTTATCTCAGAGCTTGAACCGAGTGGACGTGCGCTCCTGGAATACGATGGAACTTCCTTTGAGCAACATTCTCAACGCCTCGTACGATGTGTCCGTGACGAAATCGTTGCGCATGTTCAGGCGTAATTCCGGTACCATTAGCTATGTACTGGAAACGGAATGTAGACAAACAAACAAACGGGTTTATTTAAGTGTCGAGGAGATGAATAGAATCTTCGTGATAGTTGAAAGTGGAGTGAAGATCGTTATAAAATACCTGCTAACGTAGGTACAAGAAGAGAGCAGATTAGTGACGCACCCTCATACGCCGTTGTATGTACGTTGTGTATAAATAACGATCGGCCGTGCATTGATATACGGCTGATGTGGAAGAATGCTTCTGATAATAACGCTCTTGTTCCTACGCGAAACCGTTTCATCCTCGACAGAATGTTTGAAATCGTCGGATTCCGCAAGCTGAAACCTATATTAGACGCGCGTGTTACGAACATGCCTTATTTTGATACAGTACTTGAATACGCATACACCGCTCTGCTCGATGGGTTTACCGAGTGTAGGGCTGGTGAGAATGGTCTAGTGCTGGACGTTTATTTAAAAAGTTTAGACTCTTTGAAATACCATGAACTTTGGTACAAAGCAATTGATCGGTACAAGGCTGAGCTCACCTACACCGTTCACCCTGAAGAACTATTTCTTTATATAACGCGCAGTTGTCGTAACGATTTAGAAGATTATTTCAATTGCCGCTATGTTGAGTGAGTTCACGATTGAAAAGCTCGAGTCGGTAGAAATAAACCCTCGATTGGAAAAGCGTGTTTATAAACTTGTGTTTAATAATGTAACTAACGATGAACTCTTTGTGCGTGCTTTTGATTGTATTCTAGACGTATTTAAAGATGACTTACCAACCGGTTGTAAAGTGGGAACAAAAATAGTACTGAACGATATGAAAGCCCTTCATATCGAATACAGGTTTCCCTATACTTTAAGCGGTGAAATATTATTAAGCCGCATATACTGCGTAATGCAGAGCAATAATGATGTAATTGTAAACTCGATTAAGACCGAGTTTAGTATTTTGAAAAAAAAGTGAAATGTATTTATATATTTTGCGTGATATTTCTCCTGTACTGTTATGATTATATACATATTTCTATTATTATTGAAATGTATTTATATATTTTGCGTGATATTTCCCCTGTACTGTTATGATTATATGCATATTTCTATTATTATTGAAATGTATATTTATTTCTATTTGAAATGTATATTTATTTTATAAATATATCCATAATTGTGTGTATATATTTCCTGTACTGTTATGATTATATGCATATTCCTCAATTATTATTGAAATGTATATTTATTTTCTATATATTTATAATAAACAGAATGATGCAATGTTGTTTTACTTAATTATATCATGTTACGCCTTCTAAACCTACTATCGGTATTCTAAACCAACTTTTAAGAAATATAATAATGTATGCAATGGTATCGCTAAAAAGTGGTATCTGGCAACTCAAGCCATTTACGCCTTCTAAGCCAACTGGCTGATTAGGAGTCTATAATAATGTTTACAATGGTATTGCTAAAAAGTGGTATCTGGCAACTCAAGCCATTTACGTCTTCTATGCCAACTGGCTGATTAGGAGTCTATAATAATGTATTCAATGGTATCTGGCAACTCAGTCGTCGATTAGAATTAAATATATAGCGAATACATGGCGCTATCTGGCAACTCAAGCCATTTACGCCTTCTAAGCCAACTGGCTGATTAGGAGTCTATAATAATGTATACAATGGTATCGCTAGAAAGTGGTATGTGGCAACTCAGTCTTCGATTAGAATTAAATATATAGCGAATACATGGCGCTATCTGGCAACTCAAGCCATTTACGCCTTCTAAGCCAACTGGCTGATTAGGAGCCTATAAAACAACGCCTACTCGGCTGAAGTCTTAATATGCACTTGGCTCCTGCCAGGTGAGCACCTCTCCTCCTTTCTCTCCAACTTTCTCTCCTTTCTGGCCCTTTGGGGGGAATAGCTTGGGGGAGAACTCCGCCTCCAAGTTGCATGCCCCTTGCAACCCCGGTTGGCAACAAAGGCCAGTACTCTTTTTTTTCCTTTTTTTTCCTTTTTTTGCAACACCCCCGCCCCCTTTGCAACAACCCCACCCACTTTGCAACATTACGTAATCACTTGCAACATTCTTGCACTCTCCCCTTTTTCGGCTATACTACTAGATTGTTTATGATTGTCCAAGTGTTTTTCATGTCTCCTTTATGTTTGGAAAATTGATTGTCATAATAGTTATATTTTGCAATTTTGATTATTTTAGTTAATTTGTTTCTGTATTGAGTATATTGTATTTTAGGAATTTTGCTCTGCAATTGCAATTTGAATAATTTATCTCTGTTCTTTATTGAAGTGATAATTCCTGGAGTGATCCATGGATTTGCGACCCTTTTGGGCGAAACTGTTTTTCTCCTTAAAGGAAAGCAAATATTAAAAATATGGAATAAGGTGTCATAGAAGAACTGAAACATATGATCTGGGTTATTTAAAGGTTTGTCACAGTCAAGTCGAGTATTTTCTACAGTCCCAATAAATTTTCTTTTGTTAACCTCTGAGAATATTCTGTAGTCAATAGTTGTTTTGTCCGCAACCTGAACAATGTTATTGAATATAGCGTAAGTAGGAAAATGATCACTGATGCTAGTGGTTATAATTCCAGAGTTTACGAGGGCATTGCTATTTACAAATATATTATCAATCGTAGATTCTGTTATTTGATTGCTATAGCTGCAGACTCGAATGGGTTTTGTAATATAATGACTAAGATAGAAAGAATTCATTAAGTTTAAAAATTTATGAGAGATTGCTTCAGATTGCAAATTGATGTTGAAGTCTCCCGCAACTATGGCATTCGATTTATGAAAGTTGCATAACATGTTATCTAAGTGAATTAAAAAGCTATTGATATTAGTATTATGTCATAATGAGATAATTAAGTACTAAGTACGTAATGAGAGACTGTACTGGAGGCTTTTGAGAGGTCCATGATAGCAAGAGAACGGAAGAGTCTTCATTAGTAAGGTTTTTATATAATACTTTAATACAGCTGAAATTGCTTCGTTCGTTTGATGGTCTTCCCTAAAACCAAACTGATACGTAGCTCTAAGACTATTTATTTCAAGGTATTTTGAGAGTTGCGTATGCACAAGTTTTTTCAAATATCTTCGCTAATGTAAGTAAAATTTGAGCTTGGCTTTACGTGTTATCGTTAAGTAATTTGAAATTTACCTCGAAAAGCAAGTTGGGTAGCACACAACCCGCAGTCGGAAAAGTTACGGGTTATTCTTCTATCACTAATATTACTTTTGAAGACATTATCATAAAAGCTGCGTATTTATAATCCTCTGGCGTACCACCCAAAAGAACTCCGCGTACTATCGGCAGTACCACAGGCTGTGAAACGTTGATTTCTACGTGATTGGCTACATCTAAGGATTCATTATGAATGATATTATTTACAGTTAAATTTGCGAGGAAACAATTTTGTTCTTTTTTTTCTTTACGTAAAGTTTCGTTGATAAGTTTTCAGTATTTCTTAGAATCGTCTTTGTAGTCTTCAAATTCATTGTTAGAATACTCAGATTTTGATTTTTAATTAGGTTACTTAATCTCGTTATATAACTGGTGAATATTTCTCATGGCATTGTACCTTTTTGTAACTGTTTATTATAGATTTCAGTGATCCTCAACCTGTGGCTGGGGACCCTTGTTTTGCGTGAATCAAGTACTTTTTCTGTAAATTTATGAATTATACATCATTTTAGGATCTTACAAAAGTAGAATGAGCAGTAAAAATGATGATAATGATGATAATAATAATAATAATAATAATAAATAATGCTTCAATAATATTAGTAAATATATAAATAACAATAAAACTTAAAAAAAAAAATCCAGCAATTCACTAACGTAGTTAATAGTATACCTGTACATAATATACAATGAATATTGGGATAAACAAATAATAATAACAATAATAATAATAATATAAGGTTCTCATTTTAAAACATGTAGTAACACTTGATTCAATATATGCGAATTTAAGAGTTTTTACATTCCGTTTGTATGTTTTATGTTTGAATGTACAATTTTCATCAAGGTATTGAAAATTCTTTCAGCGAGCAAGTGCCCTCAGTTGACGACACTATTTTCATCAAACTTCGATGCTTGATGAAATAATTTTCGTGGGACTGATTCCTTGAAAATAATGTAATCAAAGTGGGTGGCGCCATCTATCGGAGGAAATGTCAATTAATGCCATTTCGGTTTATTTTCATTAGCCGAGTGTAATTGCATGCGTATTCCTTTAATAATTTCTTTAATAGCATACTCAGAGTCCCAAAGAATTAAGAAATCCTTTGAACATCTCATACATTGTTCAAAGCATTTTTCAAAGCTTTCATCGCCATCATTTGCATGCGCATTATTTTCTTAATCAAGAACATACTAACAGCAACTTAAGTTTTGAGATTAAATACGTTAAAAAAACCTCTTCTACCTCGGTGGGGCTCAAGCCGATGTCACTGAATATTCAATTTTGCGAGCCGCCACGTTATTCACCCAGTTATAAGACATTGAAGTATAATGAGAGTTTTCTATATATACTCTTTCGTGTTGGTTTTAGTATGTATACTCTTTATATATATATATATATATATATATATATATATATATATATATATATATATATATATATATATATATACACAGGGTGGGCCGTAAGTTTCCATACATAGGAAAAATTAAACGTTTGTTTTTATGTTTCAGATACCCTAAGAATATGCGTTTGACGTAAGATCTTGTTTACTGATGAAGCAAATTTTTACGTCAATGGAGAGGTTAATCGGCAAAACATACGTTATTGGAGTAATGCTAACCCTAACTGGCTGAGTCCGACGAAGATGCAAGGTGCCGGTAAAGTGATGGTGTGGGCCGGGATATGGGGTGACAGAATTATTGGACCAATTTTTGTCAGTGGAAATCTTAATGCCGAAAGGTATCTTAACATGTTGCAAGAAGAGATTTTCCCATCCCTGCTAAACGAGGAAGGTAACTTCCCAGTTTACTTCCAGCAAGATGGAGCTCCACCTCATTATGGGCTTCACGTGCGTCGGTATTTGGATCAGCAGTTTCCGGATGCTTGGATTGGTCGGCGTGGTCCTGTGGAGTGGCCTCCCAGATCCCCAGATCCCCAGATTACTTTGATAAAGAAACACTGATCCGGAGGCACCTCCAGCTGGTGAGCACCTCCAATTTAAGTATTCCCCCTGACAGTGTACAGAATGCGTGATTTTTTTCCCTTTGTTTTGATTAAATTTTGTTACGCATCAAAACTATGAAATTCTGCTCTAGCTAAGTAGCTTCCCTTAAGCTGAATATGTCTACGTATTTGGAGGTTTTGTCTCCCGAAAGTTCCCATCAAGATTCCCGTCTCTGTCAGTGGGTTATCATTTAAGAACCCCCAATACTGCGAAACTAGACCAGGCCAGCGTCTCCTACTATATTTATTGTCGAGGGTAACATTACTACAGTACTTCTTACCTATTCTAACTAGCCGTAGGTATGATTGTTTGTTATGTTACCTTTTAAATCGAAATAAACTGAATTTTAAAGGTGAAGTACGCTCAGAAATTAATATATAAAAAAGTAACCCGTTCAATTTAAAAATTTTAGTATTGAAATAATTGCGTGCTCCACTTAACTCTGTTTACTCAGAGACTTTTCAGCTCAGCAAGAAAAATCTATTCCTATAATAAAAATCGTTTGTCCTAAAAATACGAAAACGCTGCTTTTCATCATGAAATTCATAACAAAATGGAAAGCTCTTTCTTTTTATGTTAAGAAGAGGATGTTTTCTTCTTGGTTTATTGGTATTTTTTTTTTAAGTTAGCCAACGTGTATAATTGAGGTCCTCCTAGGAAGAAGTGGCTAAGCGACAAAACTGAAAAACGCCATTAAACGCGGTTAAAGTTTACCAAATTTGAAAGTCGAATAACTTTTGAACTTTTGAAGATATTTCGAATCGAAATACCTTCAAAAGTTCAAAAGTTATTTCACTTTCTTTCAAACTAGTACAACTTTAACTGCGTTTAATGTTTTTTTTTACTTTTGTCGCTTAGCCACTTCTTCCTAAGAGAACCTCAGTTAGTTCTGACTTTAAGCCACAGTAAACGTTAGCTGACGAAAATAAATCAACTTTTAAGAGTGTAGAGTCTTTATACCTTTTTCAATTTATTTATTAGAAACAATCGTAGAGATATTACCGGATATCCGGCGGGAAAATGGATATCGCATAGGCGATATAGGCGGCCGCCTAGGGCGCCAATTGGTGGCGGGGGCGACATAGCACGCCCGTTTTTTGTTTTTTCTCAAACAGGCTCCAGTCCAGAGCTCGAGAAATTTACCAACTCACGGTCTCACTAACCCCGGTTGGAGATAGATATTTATCCTTGGTGATAGGTATCGATTTTGCTCGTAAAAATCAATTTATAAAACTAAATTAAAAGTTATTTCATTAAAATAAACAAGCACTGAAATAGGTATAAGTTAAAACTGTTTATAATTATTAAAATCAAGCAGAGTAAATAATATTACAATATCAAATATACGATAAACATCATTAACATCAACAAAAAAGAAAAAAATATACAGGATGTTTCAGGAGGAAAGGTCAATACTTCGGGAGGTGATAGTATCGGTCATTGTGAGAAAAAAGTTCATATGAGCATGTGTCTAATTCCGAATGGTTACGGAGATAGAGCTGTTTGAATCTACAAATACAAAAGCATTGTTAATGGTAATCAAGAAAGAGAAACCAATTACTGTTTCTAACATTTAATGTTTAAACATTGGCATTTTGAATGGTATCAGATACAGAAATGACAAATTTGTTACAGTTTACAATACGTTTTCGGAAATCCTACTGTCAACCTCAATGCACTTTGCAACTCGTGTTCGAAGATCGCGTGTTGTCCGCCTGAGTTGATCTTGACGTTCCTTTATGCGGGCAGCAGCATCCAAAATGCGCGCGAGCAATTCGTCTCGTGTATCCACCTTTTTTTTGTAAACTTGACTTTTCATCCACCCCCACAAACAATAATCTAACGGAGAGAGAGAGGTCTGGAGACCTTGGTGGCCATTGAATGGGACCACCGCGGCCGATCCATCGACCAGGGAAAGTTTGATTTAGGTATTGCATCACCAGACGGGTAGAATGTGGAGGAGTTCCGTCATGCTGAAAGTACATACCAGCGCGTGTAGCCAAAGGAACATCCTCCAATACTCCTGGCCAGTGGTGTAGTGCTGTGGGAACGGCGTTCCCTTACTTTTTTTGGTAGACGGAACGGCGTTCCCTCACTATTTCAAATAAATCCGAACTTACAAATCTCTAACGTCATGAAATTTTAATTCCCACCCCTAGGAGAAATATGAGAAAGAATCATTAACTGTTTCATTTATTTTAGCTTCGACTGAGGCAATGCTAGCCTATAAAGATCTAGTGAAACAGTCACCACGGCGTACCAGTTGTTAACTTTTTTTTAGTTAATTATTCCATTTGTTAGCTATTTTTATTAATCGTACTGGATGTCGTATATCTAATGACACTGGAAATACTGCATCTTCAACCTTGGAATATATCCTAATATCCAGTGCATATGACCTCAAAATATCCCTGAAATTGGTCAGATTTCAAAAGATTTCCCGGGGGGCTTACAGTGCCCCCGGACCCCCAGCTAAATGGGCTCGCCGCGCTCGCCATTGTCCCCCCCCCCCCCCGCATCTGAATAACACTTTCAAAATGCGTTCCCTCACTTCTTTATTTAGCACTACACCACTGCTCCTGGCAATTCATTTTGCAGAAATTCTAGGTAACTTTGTCCTGTAAGACGATTCTCTAAAGTAACAGGACCAATCAGCTGATCATCGATGATACCGCACCACACACTGGCAGAGAAGCGATGTTGAAAATTTTTTTCCACAGTGGCATTTGGATTTTCGTCTGACCACCGATGAGAGTTACGAGTGTTGTTGATACCGTCACGGGTGAAAGTAGCTTCATCGGTGAACAGTATTAATCGAAGCAATCGGCGATTAGCATTTACCCATTGACAAAATTCCAGTCGCATGGCAGCGTCTCCTGGTTGAAGGTGTTGCACACGCTGTACATGATATGGATGCAAGCCTTCCTTACGTAATGTTCGCCATACTCTTGTGTGTGGTACACCGAGACGTGTAGAAATTCTTCGTGAGCTAGTAGTAGGACTACGCTCTACCAACTGAAGAATGTTTTCCACTTCGTCCACATCTTGTTGACCTTCACGTTCAGATGAAACATGAGGGCTGGGAAGTGTACCAATCTCACACAATGTGTTGAAAACCCTGGTAAACACACTTCGATCCGGAATTCTGCGGTTCGGAAACCGTCGACGGTATTCTGCAACAGCAGCTGTTGCACTTCCATCGCAAAAACCGTAGACATACACCATATCTGCATATTCGACATGTGTGAAGGTTGTGGCATTCTTAACACTGCTCAAACATCAAACAATGTCACTCACAACAGTCAGCTGTCGATTGGGTTATGCTACATGCTTACATTACAGCTTACATGGTTCAACGTTATAGGGGAGGGAAGGGGGAGGAAGAGCTGCGCCGCATCAGATTCAAACAGCGTTATCTCCGTAACCATTCAGAATTAGACACATGTTCATATGAACTTTTTTACTCACAATGACCGATACTATCACCTCCCGAAGTATTGACCTTTCCTCCTGAAACACCCTGTATATATATATATATATATAATATATATAATATATATATATATATATACTGTGTGTATTATATAATATATACTGTGTATATATATATATACTGTATTATATATATATATATATATATATATATAATACAGGGTGGGGCACGGGAACCAAGTGTTTTTTTGGAATAATCAGGAAAATGATATTTATTTTGTAAAGAAAATATATTGGTAGAACAACATTCGTAAGAACATAGCATTTCATGTCATAATAATCATGTACCGAAATTATATCTGGCATATGATGTCCTTGGCCGTCGACGCATTGTTGAAGGCGTTTACGAAAATTGGCCTCCACTCTTCCCAGCAGGTCTCTGTTGATTTGGATGATTGTTGACGGATCGCTTCCTTCAATGCATCTAATGTACGGGGCTTGTCCTCGTAGACACGTGACTTGAGGTACCCCATAGAAAGAAGTCACATGTGGACAAGTCAGGGACCGAGGGGGCCATGCAATGTCACCAAATCTCGAAATGAGATGGTTGGGAAACAGGGGGCGAAGAACAGCCATTGACGCTCTGGCGGTGTGTGGCGTGGCCCCATCTTGCTGAAACACAAATGTCGACGAGCAATACGCCTTCTTCGTAACTCAGGGATAAAAAGGTGTTCACCATCTCAATGTAACGCCCAGATGTTATGGTAGCGGTAACCCCATTTTGTTCGAAGAAATAGGGACCGATGACGCCAAACTTTCCCACCGCGCACCAAACTGTAACCTTAGGGCTATGCAGCGGTTTTTCATGGAGTTGTCGCGGATTTTCAGCAGCCCAATACCGACAGTTTTGATTGTTGACGGCCCCATTAAGGTGGAAATGGGCTTCATCACTCATTACCACCATCATGTTTTCATTCTGCTCATAAAGTGCAAGCATTTCCTGTGCAAAATTCAGTCGTTGGGGGCAATCGTTTACATTCAATTCCTGCACCATCGCTAACTTGTATGGGTGAAAATGTAATTCTTCATGCAAATCCGTCTAACAGTACGATTGCTGATTCCGAGTGCAGCTGAATGTCCCGAGCAGAGCGGCCTGGGCTTTGCAACATCGCTTGTCTGACCCTTTCAACGTTCTCTGGAGTACGCACAGTGCGTTGCGGCCCCTTCGGTTTTGTTTTCATTATTGAGCCTCCTGTTCGAAGATTGTTAACCCAACGTAAAATTGTGTCACGAACGGGAACAGAGTCATTTCGATGAATGTTGAATCTGCGGCGAAACGCACGCTGAACTGCTGTCACTGACTCGCCACTCCTAACAAAATGATCATACGCGAACATGCGGTGTTCTAACGTCCACTGCTCCATGATGGCACCTGAAAGATAAAGGTGAGTGTTAGTTAAAGTTAAATGCTATGAACCCAGGAATGGAATGCTACCTACCGCACGCCCCTCCCATTCCTAATGGCCGATTACTAGCTATTCAAAAAACACTTGATTCCCGTGCCCCACCCTGTATATATATATATATATATATATCAAAGCTATTGACTTCTCCTTAGGGAACCGGAGCTTACAGATGAAAAGAAGGATCAACACAACGGCAAACATTTTCATTTATTTGTACATCAGACGTTTCGACAAATCTTTTGTCATCATCAGTGAGTTAAGTCTTAAAACCTTAAAACAAAATTGAAAAGTGAAAGTTACATCAATACAATATTAAGACCATTAAAATTAAAACCTTAAAGCAAAATGAAAATTGCATCAATACAAAATTAAAAACATTTAAATTTCATCACTATAAAAACTAAAATTAAATTAAATTTCATCACTATAAAAACTAAAATTAAATTACCTCAATAGGTAAATACACAATGTTTACATCCACCTCCATACTTGGCAAAGTCTAAGAGAACACTAGGTGGTCAGAGGATTAGAAAGGGTATATCTGTGAAACACGTTGGTTGTCAAAAGAGTCGTAATTTGTAGGATGAGCTATTATTATTAAGGGAGGGTTTGTTTCTATAGATGTACAAAGATTCTAAAATTCGGAGTTCTGTAAGGTTATTGGATCTAGTTAAAATTTCAAACTGAGTTTTGTGAAGGGGATGGTCGTTTCATACTGTGGTTCTAATTGCGGATTGTGGAGGGCTACTGAGGGGACGGTTGGTACGGACTGACAAGCCCAAATGTTGAGAAAGGCGCACCTCCAGTTGGAGTGAGTGCTGCCAATATACGCAGCCTTACAGCTGTCGCACGTGTATTGTAAACAACATTGGGGCATACAGTTTTGGGGAATTCATCTTTGAACTTTAAAAAATTTGATAATTTAAGTGGGTTGACGAAGGCGAATCTAAAATTTATTTGGGGATAACGACTTGAGTAGTTTGGACAATTCACCTCGAATACGCAATGATAAATAACCATAAAAAGGTAATTAATATATCGGTTTCTTTTTGTACTGTAGTTACGGGGAGTTTAGTATCAAAAGTGTTATTTAAAAATTTCTTTAATTGGTTATCGAATAGATGAGAAGGTAGTAATTGTTAATAAAGTACTGTTTTAAAAATTTAAATTTCTTCGTTTAACGAAAAGTAATCCGAACAAATACGGTAACTCTTGTTAATAATGTTACTATAGCACTAATCTTATATTTATAAAACATTACAACTTAAATAATTGGTTCCCAAGCCAGTAAAAGTTTGTTTCCGAAATAGTGAAGTATGGAACTTATTATGGGCCCGTTTAACTAAAACATCAGGAAAGGTAACTATTATTTGTTTCGTTTTCACACGTGTACTTAATATTACTATGTTGTTTATTAAGATAATCAAGAAAAAGTTTTACGTGTGAAGGATGGTTAAATATAAGAAAGTGTCATCCACGTATCTTCTGTAATATATGGGTTTTAAAACTACTAGGACAATTTTTCAACCAAATTTCTTCGTAATGGCAAAGAAATGCATTTGCTAGTGTTGGGCTTAACGGGGGAACCCATAGCTACCCCATCAATTTGGCTGTAAAGGTTGCTATTAAATAAGAAAGATTATCAAACACACTATTTCGAGAAGGTTTTAAATTGAGTCTGAGTGAGGCCATTAATAAGAGTATTATCAGTAGTGAATAACTTATTTAGTATGATATTTAATGTTCTTTTAACGGGACATTAGTAAACAATGATGAGACATCAAACTGGCCATAGTAAGAGAATCGGCATGATTGATCTCTTTATCTCTTTAGCAAAATCAAACGAGTTGTTAATAGAATAATCATTAAAGGTGAGTTTTGAAAGCAAGGGAACGAAGAATTTGGCTAAGTTATAATTGAATGTACCACATGCCGAAAGAATAGGTCTTAGTGGGAAATTTGGCTTGTCAGTCCGTACCAACCGTCCCTCCAGTAGCCCTCCACAATCCGCAATTAGAAACCACAGTAATTAAACGACCATCCCTTCACAAAAACTCAGTTGAAATTTTAACTAGATCCAATAACCTTACAGAACTCCGAATTTTAGAATCTTTGTACATCTATAGAAACAAACCCTCCCTTAATATAATAGCTCATCCTACAAATTACGACTCTTTTGACAACCAACCGTGTTTCACAGATATAACCCTTTCTAATCCTCTGACCACCTAGTGTTCTCTTAGACTTTGCAAGTATGGAGGTGGATGTAAACATTGTGTATTTACCTATTGAGGTAATTTAATTTAGTTTTTATAGTGATGAAATTTAATTTAATTTTAGTTTTTATAGTGATGAAATTTAAATGTTTTTAATTTTGTATTGATGCAATTTCATTTTGCTTTAAGGTTTTAATTTTAATGGTCTTAATATTGTATTGATGTAACTTTCACTTTTCAATTTTGTTTAAGGTTTTAAGACTTAACTCACTGATGATGACAAAAAGATTTGTCGAAACGTCTGTGTAAAATAAATGAAAATGTTTGCCGTTGTGTTGATCCTTCTTTCATATATATATATATATATATATATATATATATATATAATATACTGTATATATATATATATATATATATATATAGATATATATATATATATATATATATATATATAGATATATATATGTGTGTGTGTTGTGTGTGTGTGTGTGTGTGTGAAACATTTTGGCTGTCTGTAAATGGGTATGTTTGAGCAGATCAGGTCAGGTTAGATTATTTTGAATTAAGAGGTTTTTCATCAATAATAATAATAATAATAATAAAATAAAAAATAAAATAATAATAATATAATAATAAAAATAATAATTCTAAATGTTCAAAGACAACTACAGAGAATATACAAATAGTTATTTCAATAAGGAAATACAATGTTAAGTATTATATGTAAAGAAATAGGAAAATAAGACAATATGAATTATTTTAAAGAAAACTTTTACTCTTTTCATCATTCGCAATTTATGTAAAGTGTTGTGACGTAATACACAATGGCATGGATTGATTTCATTTTGAATGAGTAATTTAGTAATATACACTTTACTGGTATTTATTTATACGTCGGGGTTGTCTGGGGGTTTGTTCGATCTCCTTCGTAACTGAAAAGGTCACGTGACGGAAGGGATCCACGCATTTAGAACAGATCCACGCCATCAAAACTATCAATCGGTCGTTACATAATCTGAAAGCGATCATCTACGAGCATGACAGCACTTCAGCTGCTGACGTTTATCCATGAAAAGCAGCTCACGGGGATCTATCCCAACCTCTGGGTCGCCCTCAGGATTGCTGTGACAACAGTGATGAATTTGCATCAAGGAAGATCATGAGGATCAGGTTTTAATAGGAAAACAACTAGACGTAAAGCTTCCAAACCAAATTTAAAATTCAGTTATTTTCTAGCTGGCAATCTTATTCCTTTATTAAGTTACATTGTGTGATTTATTAGTGTTTTTTATTTATCTTTTTTGTGTGCAATATACATTGGAATATTTATTTTGTTTGCAATTATTTGGGAATCTTTATTGAATGTTCAATTAATTATTCATACAAAATTTCTTTGAAGTTTTTGTTTCGAGACAACTTGTTCTACTTGAAGCTAAGAACAATAAATGAAGGAGGTGCTTTGTGTTTTAAAGACAATGCGTTCAGTGTGTTTTATTGCGGTAGTGGTTATGTCCCGTGGGGGGGGGGAGTGTGCTGTTGACGGAGGAAGGGCACCTTTGCATGATCTCGCCTAGGGTGCCAAAAATGCCAGGACGGCCACTGATAGAGGATAACAGATATCTGGCACATCCCTATAATTTACATTCTTTAAACAATTTTAGATTTAAACACGAATTAATTCTCCTTTGAAACATCTAGAGTTGCCTCTCAAACACTCTAGATTTCGCTTCTCAGACGTCTTCTTTTAAACATGGTATGAAAATTTTCAATATTGTTTATTTTTATTTACTCCTTTTTGTTTTTCTGCTTTTTCCTTGGGCTAACCTAGAGTGGATCTTAGTGTCTTTGTTAACACTGTAGCTACGCAACATGTATTTTCCGTCACCGATAAAATAAATGTTCTTTTGAGTTATCCGTTACAGCGTTTCCTTCACTGCAACTGTCTGATAACAACTAATTTATCCGCGAAGCGTTGTTTACCTTTTGTCTCAATTATTTCAACCTTATTTTTTCAGTTCTCAAATACGCGTTTCACGATTTAAGAAATGCAAAAATTGTTGTATTTTTAAAAACAAAAATGAAATGTAAATAGGCTTTATTGTTTCTGACACAAATACATATCTATCTCTCTCAACACATACACACACACACACACACACACACATATGTGCGCATCTCCGCATAAGCGACGTACCGCTCTTTTTAAATCCATATATCTAAGAAACTAATTAACTAAACCTAATTTAATCTAACCTAACCTTAGTGTCATCGAACCGAGGAGGGCGTGATAAATGTTTCGAACGCAAATGAGAATTTGAAGGATGTTTCCTGATAAGTCATTAAATAGTGAAATACTCGCTAATCTAGCTTAATTTAACCCAACCAAAACCTAACTAACCTAACCATGCGTAACCTAACCTAATCAGTAGCAACATTTTTTTTCCTGACAATAAAAATGTTTCTAGATTTTCTTTTAAAAAATTTAATGTTCCGAGGTATCAAAAGTGTTACCAACAAAACCTACCCCGCTACATATGTGAATTCTCACACACTCGACCTCATTTATGCCTAGTTGCCTACACACACACACCAACATATCTCTCTCTCTCTCTCTCTCTCTCTATATATATATATATAATATATATATATATAAAATAATACATATAATATATCCTCAAAATTTTCTAACGACATCCGGCACTACCTTCTTGGACCTATGAGGAGGGAGGTAAACAGTGACCTTGAAATAGCGGGCATACGAACGAACGAGCGGTGAGCCCTTTGAAAAATTACGAACGAATGAACGAACTAAACGAATGAACGAGTGAATTTTAACTACATAAACGGTTCAAAATATTTTCAAAAGGCCAGGGAAAGGCTCTGAAATCTTAAATGAAAGACCAAGCAAATAAATAGGTTTTATTACTTTAGATATATTTACAAACTTACACGCTTACATGTTTTAAAGGGACAAGGAGTGGGCACTCCTTTTAGCATCCCCATCCCGTTCCCCTCTCCCGCCCTACCCCCATCATATACACTGCGAATTTTCCGTTTAATAGTAAAAGTTTTGACGGTGATCGCGGGAAATGTATGTTTCATTACGGTATAATCGTACAGTGACTCCGCGTGTATACTTTTTGTGTCATAGAAATAGTTACATAATTAATGTGAAAAGATGCCTGAACATCGAACCGTTGGTATCCGAGCATGATTTAAAGGGACGAAAAAGTGGGACCCCTTTCGGCGTTCCCCCCATCGCCACCCCCAACCAGCCCCCACCAGCTACGCTCCCCGCAAGCCGTTACAGATACAATGGGGTCGTCTGCTGTAAATCTTGTAGAAAATCTGTTATGTTTTATATTCGACAAAGTAGATCATATTAGGTCAGACCTTCTTGTATCTGTCTGTCATGATTTTTATGATTCAGAAGAAATAGAACATGCGAGGGTACAATTAAACACCCTGTTCGGTGCTTCCCTCCCAACTCGTAGAGGTAATTCTAAAAACGAGAATACCCTGAAAGACATTATAAATAAAGTGTCGACCCTCCGGGATAATGAGAATAATATTACCTTTTACGTTACTAACTTCCATAGAATACCGGTAATCTCTATGGGTGACGTAAACGTCTCGGTGCTCCTCAAACAGTATAATGAGGTACAAAAGTCGATAGTTGAACTGAAACACCAACACGTGGTGTCAAATCAGAAAAACGCGATTTCGATAGAACAGTTCCGGTCAGAGTTAGATGCGTTGAAAGAGACGCTCCTCCCAAAGCCCTTACTCGGAAGTAGTTCAGCAAGCCAGATCTCCAAGAAGCGCGTCGGGCAGCGAGGGAAACGAAATCCCCGCCTCCAACTCCCCCCTGAAGGTGGGGTGGAAACGCAGCATGCAGGGGTAGCGGTCAACCCCCCTCCCGTTCAGGAAAGGACCCTGCTCCCGATCTCACAATGAGGAACAGGGACGGTCCAATGCCGAGAGTCGAGGCATCATTGCCCTCTTCCCTGCCTCCCACTGCAGAGGAGAGGTGTTCGATTACGCCTCGCTCGGTACGCAGTTCCCCCCCTCCCACCGAAGAAGGAGAGGCACGCGCGGCCGTCAGGGTATAAACACCGCTAACAGACCCTCACCAAGCCACAGAGTAAGGGAGGGGCCTCCTATCCCCCAAAGGTTGTGCCACCCATCCCCCAGGCAGGCGAACCCTGCCTCAGGGAGATCGAGGGAGCAGGACGGGTGGGTAACTGTTAATAGGCGCCCGTCCCAAAGGTCTCCTCAACCGGTCTCCGCGGCGAGGCCACCGATGGAGAATCTCACCCTATTTGTGTCGCGAATTCAGCTCTCGAACGAGGCAAGCGATATTCGACACATGATAGAAGAAATCATTGGTGAACACAGTATAGTGATAGTTAATAAACTAAACACGAAATCTCCGTATTATAACTCTTTTAAAGTAATAATTAAAGGTGTAAATGCGCATTTCAACCCGTATAATATGAGTCAATGGCCAGACGGTATTATTGTTAAGGAGTTTATTCACTTTTCCAGGAGATTTGATAACAGGCAAAATAATAATAATAATAATAATAATAATAATAATAATAGGCGCCCTAACGGTAATGCCTGAAAGTTGTACTGTGTATAATAATAATAATCTTACTAATAATAAATTCTCTATCAGTCATGGCGGATAACTTGTTGAAAATAGTCTCATATAATGTAAGGTCAGTGAGGAATTCAACTGTAGATGTTCATAAAATCTGCGACAGTGCAGATTTGATACTCCTGCAGGAGCACTGGCTACCTAAGCAAGAGCTAAAATTCCTCTCTACCATCCATGATGACTTTATGTACCATGCGTCATCAGCAGTAGACTTGTCAGATGAATTAATGTACGGTAGGCCTTTTGGTGGTGTTGCTTTCTTATTAAGGAAAAATTTGTCAAAACATATAAATTTTTAACAAGCGATAATGTAAGGTTGTTAGGCATTGAATTACAAGTGAACAATGATTGCATATTAATTGTAAACTGCTATTTACCATACAACAACGGCAGTAATCTAGATGAATACATTGATTTGCTGTACAAAATTAAGTCATTATCAGATAACCCCAAATATTCTCACTGTATAATAATGGGGGACTTTAACGCACATGTGAACTCGGAATTCTTTGTAGAATTGGGTAACATGTGCGAGTCGGCCAATTTAAGTATAAGTGATGTAGATGTATTAGGGGTAGCCAGTGGTAATTTTACATACGTTAGCGATATGAGTGGTACCACCAGGTGGATTGATCATTGTCTCACTAGTAATAATCTAAAGGATCGAATTGTTAGAGTTCATATTTTGCATGATTTCCTTCTTTCTGATCATAGACCATTAAAATATTAATTAACGTTACCAATTTATGCGCAACACGACTTAACAAGAACTCAATAGGTAAGAATAATCGCGTCGATTGGTCCAATGTTAATATGCAGCAGAGAATAGAATACAAAGACAGAACATGTCACCTCTTTAATAATTTAGAAATTTTGCACCTTGCCTGTAATAATCCTTGCTCAAATGATTCTCACTGTAAACTCATAGATAGGTATTATAGTAAGATAATATCCCTGTTAAGAGAAGCAGGAAGCCCCTGATTAAATCTTACAACTATCATACTAAGGTTATTCCTGGATGGAATGATTTTATTGCCCCCCTGAAGAGGGAATCGAAAGACGCCTATGATTTGTGGTGCTTTCATGGTAGACCCAGATTAGGACCAGTATACATGAATATGTGTAGAAGTCGGGGTCAGTATAAGGCGGCCATAAGGCGATGTAAACAGGAAGAAGAGTCTATTCGAGCATCAAAAGCCTGTGAAGCTCGCATAAATAACGATAATAACAAATTTTGGAAATTTGTTAAGAATCAAACGGGTGTCAAAAATGTCCTCCCTCCGACAATCGATGGGGTGTCGGGGGAGGATGAAATTGCAAAGCTGTGGAAAAACCACTACTCTAACATTCTTAACAGTGTGAGTAGGGATAATCTTAAGATAGATTGCAGCGAAACGATTGTGGGAGGGACAAGGGAAAATATTTTGATATCATTTTCTGAAGTAAAGAGGTTAATTAAAGAGTTAAAGACTGGTTCTGCGTCAGGGGTAGATGACTTATCGAATGAGCACTTAAAATATGCAAATGACGTAGTATGTCTGCATATATCATTGCTCCTATCAGCCATGCTTGCTCATAGCTATATCCCTGCAGAGTTCATGAGGGTATATATCTTGCCCCTGGTCAAAAATAAGTACGGAGACATTCTGTCCAGCAATAATTACAGGCCTATTGCTGTCGCTTCCTGCTTCTCGAAACTACTAGAAAAACTCTTGTTACTCCGATTAAATGATTTCCTATGGACATCTCCTAATCAGTTTGGCTTTAAAAGGTCCCACTCAACTGACCTGTGTATCTATGTACTTAAAGAAACAATATCTAAATACATTGACAGTAATTCAACCATTTATAGCTGTTTCCTTGATATAAGTAAGGCATATGATAGGGTGAACCACAATATTTTATTTGCAAAACTAGAAGACAGGAAGGTTCCCATGTACATATTAAATTTATTGAAATTTTGGTATTCCCACCAATCTTTCACTGTTAGGTGGGGCAATGTACTATCCGAGTGTTTTGGCTCCTCTTGCGGGGTGAGACAAGGCTCCTTGCTCTCCCCTATGCTGTTTAATGTGTATATTGACGGATTAATTGCTTCACTTAATGAGGCAACAGTAGGATGTTGTATAGATAACACAAGGATAAATAACTTAGTTTATGCCGATGATATGGTGTTAATAAGTCCCTCTGTTAAAGGTCTGGATCGGCTACTAAAGTCTGCGAAGTGTATTCGCAGAAACATGATATTCTTTTTAATGTTACAAAAACTAAGGTTATGCAATTTCATCCTAAAAGCTGTAATCAGCCAGCTGATATAAGGTTTAAAATGAATGGTGAAGTAATTGAGGAAGTACAAGAGTTTAAGTATTTGGGTCAAACTATTACCAGCTCCTTGAATGATGACTCGGATATAAGAAAACAATCTCGAAGCCTGTGTGCTAAAGCGAATATGACCATAAGGAACTTTCGTTTCTGTACAAGTGAAGCTAAAGACACACTCTTTCGTACTTTCTGCAGTAATATACAGGGTGTCCGAGAATTATCTGTACAATTTTTGGCTGTTATTAAAAGTCAACCATGAAGTGTAGAAATTTACAGAGAATCTCATTAAGTTTTTTCTGATACCACGTTTTGACAAGTTTTTTAGAAATGTACACGGGTGACAGACATTGGTGATTTAAAAGCAAGAATCACAGCTGCTATTGAGCGAATTGATGTGGATATGCTGCAGCGTACATGGCAACATTTGGATTATCGATTGGATGTTTTGCGAATCACTAATGGTGCACATATCGAATGTTTGTAACAACGTTACTTTAATAAAAGAAACTTTTGAAAATACAGATTATAAATAATCTTGTTTAAGAATTTTACGTGTGTTATCAAGAATTTTATTAAAATATGAAATTGTACAGATAATGTTCGGACACACTGGAATTTCTAAAAAACTTGTCAAAACTTGGTATCAGAAAAAACTTAATGAGATTCTCTGTAAAATGGGACAACACTAGAATTTCTACACTTCATGGTTGACTTTTAATAACAGCCAAAAATTGTACAGATAATTCTCGGACACTGTATACGGTCAGCAACTCTGGGTGAATTATAAAAAAGGTTCTGGCAGAACCCTAAATTTGCTGTACAACAGGTCTTTTAGACTCTTACATAAATTACCCCCCGAGATGCTCAGCTTCGCAGATGTTTGCTACCCGCAATGTCCCGAGCTTCCCGGAGGTAACAAGACATGCTCAACACAGTCTAATGCAAAGAATTAAAAAATCAACCAACCCGATCATCCAAGCTATCCATGAGTCCTGACATTTATCTTCTAAGCTATGGACTTCTTGGTACGAAAACGTCTGTCTGTAGCTCCACTTAACTTCGACAGTGCAGTATTATTTCTAATCAATTGTATATATTTCTATCCTTAGTATATGAACTGTCATTGTAATAATAATATTTGTCATATGGACTATAGTCTGCCAATAAACCTTTTCATTTCATTTTCATGATTAACCTTTGGTTGGCTTCCGCTCGAATTGTTCATTCTGACGAAGGTCAAGCTTTTCACTCCACCTTAGACCTACAGTTTAACGTGCAATCCGAACCACGCCCCACCAGTAGCCCAGCGTCTTAACCACTAGGCCACCCAGGGTACCCATTTATCTACCAACCACTTTCTTTATTGTGTAGAAGGATGAACAGCTGGGTTTTGCTGCGCGCCGGCTGCTGTCACCGGGTCTCGAACCCGGGGCCGATGGATTCGTAGTCAGCGACGTTAACCACTACACCACCGAGGCGCATGTGTATATATGTATATATATGTATATATATATATATATAGAGAGAGAGAGAGAGAGAGAGAGAGAGAGAGAGAGAGAGACAGAGACAGAGTATACTGCATAAGTATATTTTAATTTTATGAAGATATTAAACAATAATTTATAACTGAATACATAAACTATTCTTGGGGTTTTCTTTTCTTTTACAATTTTCGAATTTGGATTTTGGCAAGTCTCCGGTCTCAGAATAAAGCCAAGACATGGATAGGTGATACGTGTAGGTTAGATTAGGTTAGGCTAGGTTGGTGTAATATATACTCGCAGTCCCTTTTTATGTTGTCTTTCCATCTTCGTCCTTCTCGCACTGTCACCTCACGTGTCTCAAATTGCGTGGGTTGTCAATACATCGAGAGATTGGCAGTGGATGGATTAGGAAGGCCTTTAGTGTTTTTGTAGCATTGCTTTTCTAGGTTGGGCATTGGTTTCTCCGTGTCCTTCGGAGAGATTCTTAAAATTTGTGGCCCCGTACACTGTTGGCACTCTTGAATATAATTCTTTTGCTTGCGTGGCATCAATTCGGTTGTACACAAGTCTTCATGCAGCGGAGGAGTTAAAGTGGCAGAAATAGGAAGGATGCGATCATGCGAGTTCCGGTGATTCATTTGGGTTTCCGCAGCGGAAATGTACTGAGCGCTTTATACACACTCAAATAAAGCTTTACATAAAACCCTGCAGTGTAGGCGCAGGAAATCGACGAACTATACACAAAGAGAAACAGGATTAATACTGTAAATTTGTTATTGCATCATGCGATATTCAGAAATATACAACAAACTGTTCCTTTGTATTTTAAATGTACCAAGGAAACCTTTCTCCGAAGTTAGTGAACAGGCAAATACTGTTCTCAACCCATGAGGCAATAGAAAGGATGCTAAGTACAAAGTGGCAATCGATGGCAAAAAATTAAAGTGGATTCTCGACAACACTTTAATTTTCTAATGCAGACATTTTCTAAATTTGCCTTTCTCGACACCTGACGTCAAGAATTACCGAACTAGGCTAGCCCTAAACACTCGCAGAAACACTTCTCATTGGTCAATCGCGAGTCTCGCTTTAGACTGTTTCTAAACCAACTGAAATAATTAAAACTTACTCCGCTAGTAATTCATATTCCTGTACACTCGCCCAAACGCGCATCTTGAAATAACGCTTTACATAAAGAATATAAAATTCACTCCGCCCGCAAACAATTACTGTTGGGCCCTTGAACAATTATTTTTTTAGGGAGGAAGGAAAGGCCAAGAGCGAGCTCCCGCAAAACTGTTTCCACCCCCCCCCCCTCTTATAGAAAAAGGAGAGAGCCAAAATCAACGTGTAAGGTCACATGATAAACATTATTTAAGAATGAAATAAAACAATAAAAGATTTCGTAAATAACACTGTACAACAAATTTTCGGTTCAGAAAAAAAACGGGAATAACATTCGGTCATTCTTAATATTTCGAGTGTGTTGATTCCAAATCTGAAAATAGTTTTTTTCTATCACGTCACGTTTTTTTGTAATGACTGTTTAAAATCTTCATACCAAAAAATAAGAATATATTGATAAACAGATAAGCTTTATCATATGGAACAGTTTAAGTATTGCTATACTTCAACATATATGCACAAAATTAACATAAAACTCTCGTATTATACTGTTTTCAACTCATTATTTGTATTTATGCTGACGTTTGTGTGATGCTTCTGGTTGGTCACGTTTTAAATTCCAGCAGAAATCGGCCAACATAGCAGGACTCCACTTCCCTTTGTATCGGCTCTCCATTGTGGCTATATCCTGGTGGAATCTCTCCCCGTGTTCGTCGCTAACAGCATATGCGTTTTCCGGAAAGAATGAGAGATGTGAATGCAAAAAATGAATTTTCATTGACATCTTACATCCGAGACGTTGGCATGAGTTGATAAGTTGATCTACAAGTGCAGCATAGTTGTCATATTTAGTCTTTCCTAGTAGACCGCTGCACACGTTTTTGAATGCACGCCAGGCTGCCAACTCAACCTCATCCATCACCGCTTCAAAGTGTTCGTCTAGCATGAGTTGGCGAATTTGAGGACCGACGAATATGCCTTCTTTAATCTTGGCATCACTTATTTTTGGGAATTTTTCCTTTAGATATTTGAAGGCAGGCTTATCCTTTTTCAACGCCTTTGCAAATTGTTTCATCAGCCCTAGTTTTATGTGAAGTGGCGCAAGATAACCTTTTCCTTTCGTACTAGTGGTTCGTGAATAACATTGTGAGATCCAGGTGAGGAATTGTCTCGCGGAGGCCATACTGAGCGTGTGTAGTGTTCAGACCTTGCTCGGCTATCCCACTTGCATAAGAAACACATGTATTTCGTATAGCCAGTTTGCAATCCATTGAGAATAGCCACATCCTTCAAATCTGCGCAGATAAGCCATTTATGTTCATTGTATTTTATACAGTCCAGAATAAAAGCAACATTGTCATACGTTTCTCTCAAGACGACTGAATGAGCGATCGGAACAGAAAGCATTGTGTTCCCATTGTGTAGCAGTACACCGTTAACACTGTACAGAGATGCATCAATGAACAATCTCCACTGATTCGGTTCATAGCACAAACCCAGAGCATCGAACAGACCATGTATATCAATGCAATAACAAAGATTGTTCTTCATTGTGAAATATTCCTGCAAATCCAAGGAGAGCTTTCGGAATGCTGTAATTCGTACGTCTTCCGCCAGCAGATTCCATTCTTGTAGACGTGAGGCCAGCAGTTCACTTTGTTGCTTGGTAAGTATTAAATCACGGACCAAATCATTCAGTTCAGGCTGCGTGATGAGATGATGTTCTTTCTTGGACTCGATTTGAGCTTCATAGCATTCGCCGTCTAATTCCGATTTGTCAGTCAGAGTCTGTGTTATCGGTCGGCATTTCAGCTGGAGGACGAGGGATGGGTATATCTGTAGAATGTTCCACAGGACGCATAGCAGAACGAAGATTTGGGTAGACTATAGCCTTTTTCAATTTTCTGTTGCAACCTGTAATGTGGGACAATAGACATTGTTGACTACTTAAGATAGCATAATTGTGTAATACATTACGCAGAGCAGGATATGCTAAAATGTGCTAAAAACACCAAATTTGACGTATATTCAGAAAAATAAAAGATTCAAACCTGTGATGTTCGTTAAGCAGAAATAGCAATCAGTTGAATGGTCCATCGGCTCTCTCCATACCGTTGGGACACCGAATCCCAGACCAGGACCGGTGCCTTTGAACCATGCAGATAACGAGCTTGTACATCTCACACAACATATATGAGGCGCCCAGTGCTTGTCCTGATCACCAACTTTGCGTGCGAAGTATAATTCATAAAGCTTTTTCACATGATAAGTCAACTTCCTTTTATATTGTTTTAACGTTAATGTCCCACAAATATAACAAAAACTGTCTGGCGAATTTTTGCACTCTCTAGGCATTGTAGCATAACATCAATAAAAACCTGTAAAATAAGAAAATGATAGATCAATTTGCAATTTCACACAATATAGACGTTGTCGGTGAAATATACATAATTTGATAGCTGTTATTCAATAATACTCACTTATAGCACCGATTTTATGATAAAATATGGCTGACAATTTTGTTTTAAATGATTAATGAAAGAAATATTTTAAAATCAAAGTGGAAACAGAGCCGAACACCACCACCACAGCATACGCATGACTGAACAAAATGTAAAAGATGCGTTCAGAGAACCATTGGTTCTCAAAATGATACAATGAAATAGGGTCATTTTCATAAAATCGGTGGGTGTGATACAAATAAATGAGTGTTATTTTCGCAATCTACGCATATAATTAACCATAAAAATTACGATCTCATTTCCGTTTTTTTTTAATGGAGGCAATTATAAGTTAAAAATAGGACAGTCAAAAGAAAGAAATAAATAAAAAATCAAGGTAATTTTTATTCACTTATTGTCTACGTAAAATCATAAATTTCCACGTATTCAGATATATTTAGCGCACTTTATTTTTATTTTATGGACAGTCGATTCAAAAAGTATTATCACGAAACTCTATGATTCTTATTAATATTTACCGGTAAGAAACGCGAGTTTCCAACGTAGGATATGTTGAGTCGACTGTATTAAACGTCTTTTCTTTTCGTAATTACTAAATATAATTCAGTTAAATGTAAAAATTAAGTTGAAAATTAAGATTTAAAAAACCTTTGGGTGAAGAATTATTAAAAAAATTTAATTTGCTTTTCTTCATAACAGAGAACTTATTTTATTAAGAACATTTAGGCCGGCGGCACACAGGATCGTCTTGCGACTGACGACTGACGACTTGGGTCGTGACGAATCGAGTCGCGTGTGATTTTACATTAACAGAATGGGAGCCCCGCACACTGCAGCGACCGCATCGCAGTCGCTGCATGTGCGGGGCTCCCATTAGAGAGTTCAGAAGAACAGTGTCTGTTATAATAGCGATAGTAAAAAGAGAATGAGGCATCACTGGGGCGAAGAGCGAGGGATTGAAGACAGTCAGTAAGAGGCGTGGAATTGATGAGACGAAAAGCCTTTGATTCCACCCGGTCAAGCAGAGTCTATTCCATACAGTGGCGGACGAGACCCCTGTACAGAGACAACAACAACTGAGTGGGAGTGAAGAAACTGCGGAGCCGGTACAGCACACACAACTTCTTAGAAGCTGTTTTAGAAAGAGAGTATATGTGATCTTTCCAGGAAAGATCACGAGAAAAGGAAACGCCAAGAATGTTAAGAGAAGAGGAAGGATTAAGTTGTGAATTGTTGACGGTAAAGGGATAGTCGTGTGGAAGATTGGGACGAGTAGACGGGTGAAGGAACCGAGTTGTTGAGGCATTGAAAGCCACAAGGTTTACTCTGCCCCAATCATAAATAGTAGAAAGGTCAGAGGTCAGGTGCATCATAGACGTCCCACGCGAAGCATGGAGTGAATGTTGAGATGGTCGCTTTGTGGAGCGGGTGGAGAAGTGAAGAGTGGAATCATCGGTATAGGAGTTGATAGGAAAGGAAGTGCGACTTAATAGACCATTGATAAATAAAAAGAAAAGAATGGGTGATAGGACAGAGCCCTGAAGACAGGGCCGGATTAAGACCTTTAGAGGCCCTAAGCACTTAAAAGATTTTGGTGCCCCATATATATGTAATTCAAAATATAAACAAAAATAAACCATAAAATAAAATTTTATTTTTTGAAATGAAACGAGAAAACTTACAGTAAGATGGAAAATAATGTTTATTTTTGTATACTTCCACTTCATTTATATTTGAAAAGTTTTCTCCTACTTTTTTTAATTGCAAAGTCTTTGATCAGATCCTCAAAACTAATCTTACGTAACACATCTGCTTCTATACTTAGTAGAGATAAAGCATCCAGCCTGCCTTGTTGCATAGTTGTTCTGTTGGTATTTTTAATATACTTCAACTGAGAAAATGAACGCTCAGCTGAGCAATTTGTGACCATTAATGTTAAAAATATACGAAAGGCAATTTCTACATTTGGGAAGGCACACTCAATATTGTCTTCTACAATTATTTTATAAAGTTCAGCATGACTGAATCTTGTTTTACATTTACTATAGCACACGAAAATATTTAATCTATATGTATTTTTAATATGGCGCTCAAAGATTTGATATAAACAAAATATTAACGCAAAGCGTAAAGTGTGTGATTACAACGAAATATATTTATTCTCTCAAAAGGGTTGTTGTTCACTACAAATTCAAACAATGAAAAAAAATAAATACTATATATGAATATATATAATTCAGTTTTCAACAGCTTATAGGCTATAAGCCGCGATTATAATAATATAATAAATCCATGGTAAATCCGACAATGGAAAATTTCTGTGGTGCCCCCCTTCTCTTGATGCCCTAAGCACGGGCTTATTTTGCTTAATGGTTAATCCGGCCCTGCCTGAAGAACACCACTATTAATAGCTTTAGGAGAAGAAGCGCGGCCATCTACAACCGCAGCTATAAATCGAACAGAAAAAGGTTTCACCGAAATCCCGAAAGGAAGATGACCAAGAGTCAGAGAGATATGCTAGAAGATCGCCAGAAGAGCGTCCTTTGCGAAATCCATACTGACGATCTGAAAGAAGATTGTAAGAAGAGAGGTGTTTGAGAATATTCCTATTAAGAATAGCTTCAAAAACTTTAGAAAAACAAGAGAACAAAGCAAATGGACGATAGTTGGAGGGTTGAGAGTGGTCACCCTACTTTGGGGCAGGCTGAATGAAAGTGATCTTCCAGCAGGAAGGAAAAGTACCGGGGAAAGGCAAAGATGAAAGAGTTTACCTAGCAGGGTGTCAGCACACGAGTTGTTCTTGGAAGCAATAGGAGGAACACCATCAGGACCGTACGCTTTCTTAAAGTTGAGCCCAGATCTGGCAGAAAAAACCATCTTTGGAAGAGGTTCTAATTTCAGACATAATTAAGTCAGAGGGAGGAGATGGAGGAACAGCATCGGAATCGTCCAAGGTTGAGTTGGAGGCGAAAGTTTGAGCTTTATCAGAAGAGACAGCAACTGAAGGAATGAAGAGATGTACTGTTGAATATACGAAAGGCCATGGAATCGCTTTTCCTTTTCCTTGTGGGTGTGCATCATTTATATTTTCACGCGTTTTATTGTGAAATTCATCTCGTGTGTATAATTATAACCTTTGTTATTATTATACACTTCAGTAGTCATGTCAGATGTGCTCCACTGACTCTTAACAATTTCTCTCCAAATAAATTTATTTATTTGTTTTGCAACATCGTGAGTTATCGTTTGCTTATATTTCTTCATCCCTCAATTGAAAGTGTCGCAAGTTGCCTCCGTCAATGGATCAGTGTACACGAATAGTCCTCAGTACGCCATTACTCGTAAATTCATTTCTTGATCATTGATTCCACGCATCTCTACAGTATTACAGTATACAAATTTTCCGTCCTGTTATAATAGAGAGGCCTTTTTCGCACACCCGAGTGGTTTATTATGTATATCTATTTTTTACTTGGTTTTCTGTTATTCTAATCGCTAATATCGCAATGTGAATTCCTACTGAACCGGGTTTCCCCGGTCAAATTACACGTTTCACTGAATATAGGCTACCGAACGAATTTCATTCAGAAATTTCTTCCATGAAATTAACGAAATTATGCAGTTCCTGAAATTCAGTAAAAACCGTCGAAGCTGGGGGACGGGGATGGGAGGGTGATATCGCGTGGTTTTAATGGAGTTTGTCTGGAATTAAACCACCGTTGAAGCTACACACGAACACAGAAACTTGAAATTACGTCAAAATTGAGGAAATTCCTTTGTAACTGGTTAATGACACCAAGAAGTATTCCTTCAAAATGACGCTACATTTACTTCATGCGTCGTTTTAAGTGATATATTTAACGGTACAAGTATAAAAAAAAAAATTTGTACCTCAAAATTAAAGGGAATATATATATATATATATTATATATATATATATATATATTATATATTATATATATATATAGAGGGCGTGCGTCCCAAAAAAATGTATACACACTTTAACAGCTGATAGCTCAATTGATGTTTCTTCTTTCCAAGTTAAACCCATTAGAATTAATAATGGCAGTCAGACTAAGCTTTGAACAAAGGAAATTCATTCTAAAATGCTACTGGAAGTGTGAAAACGCAGTTGAAGTGCAAAGACAGTTTAGGAGGGAGTTTCAAACAGATCCACCAACGCGACTTACCATCACTCGAATTAGAGATAAGTTTGAAGCCGATGGAACTGTTCAGAATGTCCACAAGAAGCGTTCCGGAAGACCACGGACATCGACAAGCCCCACAAAGCAAGAAAGAGTACTGGAAACGTATCACCAAAGTCCAAGAAAATCTGTGCGGCAAGCGAGTCGTGAGGTAGGAATTTCAGAATCGTCTGTCCAACGCATTTTGAAGCGCTGTCAATGGAAAAGTTACATTCCAAGATTAGTCCATGCTATTAATGAAGATGATGATGATGATCCGGACCGAAGAGTGGAGTATTGCGAGTGGTACTTGGCACGATGTGGATGTGGATTGGACGAAGGGGTTTCGTAGAATACCCTCCGCGTTCACCAGACCTCACACCACTAGACTTTTTTTTATGGGGATACTTAAAAGACAAAATCTACGCTATAAACCTGCAACAGTCGCTGAATTGAGAGCAGCCATTGAACGAGAATGCACACAAATACCAAACGAAATGTTTCGTGATGTTTGCGATTCCATTGCTTCGCGTTATCAGCAGTGCCTGGACCAGAACGGACGTCAGTTTGAAAACAGGCGTTGACAAAACAATTAAATAATGTCTGTAGATTCTATTACATTTTGAAAATGAAATGTATTTTAATAAACACTGCCTTTATAAGTATTTAAAGTGTGTATACATTTTTTTGGGACGCCCTGTATATATATATATATATATATAGTCTATCTATTTTCCGACGTTTTGGGGGATCTTATTCGTCATTTCCTTTTGAAAATAGGGATCCATTTTTCTCCCATTGTGGTGACACGCAATAAAACTTTTAACCCGATGGCAAATGCATTTAGTTATGGAACCGTATCATAAATATTGAAAATATTTTCCATTTACTTTTCAAAACCATTTAATATAATTAACTAATGGGGGTCAATAAATTAATGTAATTCTCACTGGAAAGAGGATATTTGCGGGCTACCCCGCAGACATGGGGTTGATTATTAATCATAATCAAATAATCATAATCTATGATGGTAATTATGCAATCATAATCAATTCATAATCAAAATTAGAAAATATATATAATCATAATCAAATCATAATCAAAATTTTAGAAAATATTATAACCATAATCAAATCATAATCAAAATTATGAATGTTATAATCAATGATTATTCAGTGATTATTCAATGATTAAAGTGTATTATGTAAAATGTATAAACATATCAATCGTTCATTGTAACTTCACCATGTGATAATGATGGAAAAATAATTTTACGTAAGATGTTTTCTTTTGTGACTTTTTGAGTGTAAAATATAGTACATATACTAGAATACTGCTGTATCCACTGTACATTTATCCATTAACATATTCTGTTTGTATGTTATTACTCGTGATTCCATATTTGAATACACGTAATCAATATCTGACATGGTAATCATAATTTAATCATATTTAACTGTGGCAAACAAATTCAAATTTTAATCAACATTTTTAAGCCACGTAATCATAATGAAAAATGTTAATCATAATCAAATCATAATCATAAATTTTTCGAGCCCACTAATCATAATCAATTCATAATCAACATTTTTGCAAATCCACTAATCATAATCAAATCAAAATAAAAAAAATTCGCACCCCGCTAATCATAATCAAATCATAAGCAAATTTTGTAATCAGCCCCATGTCTGCTACCCTGTATATATTTGCTATTTAATTTCATTATTTATTTTGTACGTTATTCATTTATTTTCGGATTCTTACTCGCTAAACTTACGTACCTAAGGAAATAAATTACTTAAATAGATGTTGCAAGGGTCATAAATAGCGTCTCCCCATTATGGTCACACACACACACAAAATATATATATATATATATATTCTAAAATGCCAAAGAAGACTATAATGATCTTCATAAAATGAATCCATAATATTACTGTAACATTTCAAATCTCGCTCAGTTAAAACAGCAAAAATAATACTCGGTAAAAATGAGTTAATATTTAAGAAAGTTAAACTAAATAAATGTCAAGTCACGAAATCGTTCGTGACAACGGGTTTCCCCATCTTAATTCATCTTATTCAGTGATCTGTTTGACAGGCCGAGTGTGGTGCCATTCGACAGACCAATACAGAGGGTTGACAAAAGTAAATAGACACTTAGTTTGGGGGGTTTTTTTTCCCATAGTTTTTAATTCACTAATAAAAATCAATAAAGAATAACAGATTCATTGAAGGAATATATTTAGAATCGTGTTCCTTTCCTCTTCTTATTCATTACGTAAAGGTGACACACACACACACACACACACACACACACACACACACACACGTTCTGGCATTCCATTGATGAGCTTTGTCATTCGTTCTTTAACGACAATCATCGTAGTGTCTCTCTCTACTTTCATCGACCTTTTGTACAAAGGTCATTCATCGCGATAGTGTAATGAAAGGCTTGAAAATCTATGTATCATAGAATTAAGAAATAAAAAGCATTTACTTTTCATATGAAAAACTATAAATGAAGATGTACTTAACAAAAAAATAACTATAATAGAAAAGGAGGCAATTTACCATCAATTTATTCTTAATTCTACGCATAAATAAATAATTCAGCTTCAGTTAATTAACTAGTGAGCTGATTGAGTGTGTAGTACAGGTGTTTATAAAGTCCCTATCTATTTCAGTGAAAACGTAGCAAAAAGGGTAAAATTCAATAACAATATAACGGAAGGTATACATTTAATGGATAATTAAGCGTACGATTCTACGTGAGCACCATCACTATCTCTACAGAGTTCGATCTGTCAGCAGCATTGCGGAACACATTCTGGAGCATGACAGGGGTTATTTTTGTAGCTGCTGTTACGATACGAGCACGTAAATGTCCCAGCTTCATTCAGATGCCATTTTAAATACCATCGACTTTCAACAAGATGGGGCACCTTGTCATTAGGCAAACATTGTCGGGGAGTAACTAAATGAACGATTTCCAAATCGGTGGATCGGACATGGAGGCAACAGGCCCTGGGCGGCTCGATCTCCTGACCTAACGCCCTTGGATTTCTTTGCAGGCGGCTTCATCAAATCAAATGTCTATCAAACGAGGGTTACAGATCTGCAAGATTTACGTGCTCGTATCGTAACGGCAGTATAATACTGTGTGTTGTTTGCAGTTAAAATGTATATATGTACGGCATGCGAAGGTGCCCCCTCAAGGCATTGGTTTCTGCTCGTATGTAGGAGAATTACGACTTTTGATTGATCGAGGTCACTGGTGTAGTGGATAGCATATCTGACCGGCAATCGGATGATCCCGGGTTCGATTCCCGGGTGGTACCTCATTTTTCATTTGTTCGTTCTCCCTCCTCATCTTGTGCGGAACGCTCTTCTACACAAGCGTCGTTCTTTACATTAATTATACTGTGTGTTGTTTGCAGTTAAAATGTGTGTGTGTGTGTGTATATATATATATATATATATTCTACAATAAAAGGATGCTCTGTTTTGTGTAAATTATAAATAACACAAATATCTACAACACATCATTATTTTTACATAACGAGGGAATTTTTTTCATGTAGTTTAAACTAGGCTAAATAAGTTACGCCACTGGTTCCCCACCCCGAGTGTCGCGTGAGGGTCACATGGGTGCCGTGGAACGAGGAAGTTCAATATGCTGTATTAATATTTAATATTTCAATAAAAAGAGAGAGAGAGAGAGACTTCAAATCATGAAAAATTGCTCTGTGAATATGCTTATTATCCATCCCAGCACGCATCAGACAAACTCTACTCACAAAAACAAGCTCACACCCCAAAATCTCCTTATTTAATTTAAATAAGAAATTTGTTTGGATTTTAGACTAAGAAAATAATGTGTTCAAAAGTATCAGGCACAGTTTTGTTAAAACTGAACAAAATTGAACCATTGAGGGTGCTAAAACAAATATAAAGGTTGGGAATTGATGGGCTAAAATAAATTAGCAAATTTACAGTACAAACCTCTATGTCCGTTCTCCATGATCCTCATAATTTTCTTTCGACCAACACGACTTTTCAAGTTGCTTTTCCTATTCCCAATGTCGTCGAATTTCTTCATTTGTCTCTTTATTGCAGATCTGCTCTTGGGGGCTTCCCTTACTTCAAATTGTACTTTAAAATCACATTGCACTCGCGCAACACTGTTTGTATGGAAATAACGCTTTACAATAAACCATACCTAATTTTAATGTATAGTGATAACCAATTTGCGCAGTAATAATTTGAATTTGTGCAGTGATAAATTGAAAATCTGTGCAGTGATAAATTAGGTTTTATATCGGATATAGAACCTAATTTATCACTGCACAGATTTTCAGTTTATCACTGCACAAGTTTAAATTATGACCGCGCAAATTGGTTATCACTGCACACTAAAATTAGGTATGCACTAAACAGTAAACACACGTTAATCTGTAGAATACGCCATCTTGTACTGTAAATTCGATGATAGGTTAGCCTTTTTCACTCAGCCTAGTTAGCGTAGCGTAGCCTAGAAAATAAATTTTTATGAAAATAACACATGAGTGAAGCAAAATACAGCGTCTTTTTTTATGGAGATAAAGGGTGATCCAGAGAAATGGGACCCAAAAGAAACCCCTGTAACTCTTAAAGTATAAGTCCTTTTATAAATCATACGCATCATTCGAAAGAGGATAGTTACAAGTTTGTACAGGATTGTATAGGTTTTGACAATACAAGACAAGATAAGATACAAAACAAAATAAAAGTGTTAGTTAAAAAACCCTTCAAGATGACTGTATGGATTGTGGAACAGCTGCGTTTCATAATTGAGCAATATTATGAGCATGGAAGAAGTGTAGTTTCAGCTCTTAGAAGGTGATTTTGACATCTGAAAATTTGTCTTGAAAGATCTTTGAGCTGAAACTACACTTCTTCCATGCTCATAATATTGCTCAGTTATGAAACGCAGCTGTTCCACAGTCCATTCAGTCATCTTGAAGGGTTAGTTTTAACTAACACTTTTATTTTGTTTTGTATCTTATCTTGTCTTGTATTGTCAAAACCTATACAATCCTGTACAAACTTGTAACTATCCTCTTTCGAATGATGCGTATGATTTTATAAAAGGACTTATACTTTAAGAGTTACAGGGGTTTCTTTGGGTCCCATTTCTCTGGATCACCCTTTACAATATACAGTGATGCTCATAAGTATTCGTACATAGAAATAATTAAGTTATATTTGTCCTTATCTTTTGTAACACGGATGGGATAGTTATGAAAAGTTTATCGTTCGTTTGGAAAAATTTAACAAGTAAAAAATTAGTTTAACTCCAACATAATGTAAAATATCAAAGAATTTGAGGAAAATAAAAAAAAAGTTAAAATGCAAAAATTTTCGTACATTTATTTAGAAGATTATTCAATATTTCGTGTGTCCACCTTAGGCTTGAAGAATTTAAATTTTTTATCAGTAGGCTGTTTAATGATTAAAGACTGTTGACAGTTCTGAATTCTAGAATTTTCGCTGTGAATCTTCCTGGAAAATGGATGATTATACAAACCATTGGTAAGCAATAGGTCGTTGTGTGTAAAGCGCTGTCTACAGATCTTAAGAGATCTGTTACTGCGGCAGGTGAGTCTGGAAAGAGTTATGAAAAGATGAGAAGAACTTCGAATTCCATTTACGACGATTGCAGTTATAAGAAATGAAAAGGCTTTGGAACAATCAAAACTCTATCAAGGTGTGAACGACCTTGCAAGATTTCAGAATGTACAGCTAGACGGATTGAAAGAATGGCTGCTGCGAATCCACGAGTGACTGCGGGTGATATTTGCCAAACATTAAGACTGTATAAGATCGATGTCAATCCCTCTACTCTACGTCGTACAGTGAGAAAGAATGGCTGCATGGAAGAGTTGCAAGAAGAAAACCTCTACTAGAAAAGCGCACAATGAAGCTCGTTTAAAGTACGCCAAGGATCATCAAAATGATGGATTTGCTTTCTGAAAGAAAGTTCTCTGGACAGACGAGATCAAACTTGAATTATTCGGGAACAACGAGCAACGATATGTTTGGCAAAAACCAAATAATTCATTCGAGGAAATAAACATCCTTCCTACGGTTAAACATGGTGGTGTTGGTAGTTTGCTTCTTTGGGAATGTTTTAGGAAAGTTGTTGTTATCACTGAAATCTTGAATTCGAAAAAATATCAGGAAATTATGAAGAAAATGTATTGCCTTCAGTTCGGGAGTTGCGAATGGGTTGCAATTGGGTACTGCAACAAGATAATGATCCAAAACATAAAAATAAGAGCACCATGAGATGGCTTCAACAAAAGAATTTCAAGCTTCTCGAGTGGTCCAGTCAAAGCCCATATTTCAATTTAATCAAGAATTTATGGTTTGATTTGAAAAAGGCTGTCCGCAAGAGAAACCCTTCGAATCTGAATGAATGGCAACATTTTTTTTAGAAGAATGGGCTAAATTTCGGAGCAAATGTAGTTTACCTCCCTGTGGTGCCTAGTGTAGTTTACGTTCCCTATATTCCTAGTGTAGTTTGCGTTCCCCAACTTTGTCCGCGTATACCTAATCAAATAAAACGTTAAAACTAACGAAAATATTACGACTTAACCTAACCAATCGTCAATATATATATAAATTAACTGTATATATTTCTATCCTTAGTATGTGAACTGTCATTGTATTAATAATATTTGTCATATGGACTATAGTCTGCCAATAAACATTTTCATTTTCATTTTCATTCATAAATTGACGATTGGTTAGGTTGTCATAATATTTTCATTAGTTCATTAGTTTTAACGTTTTATTTGATGGATTCATTTACAAAATGTCTCCTAAAGATCCTAATGTAGTTTACGTTCTCCAACTTTGACCTAATGTAGTTTGTGTCTCCTTTTGCGTCAGGGGGACGTAAACTACGCTTGCTCCAAAATTTCTACTAAAAGATGCCATAACCTCGTAGAAAAATATCTAAAACGAAACATCGAAGTTATTCAAACAAAAGATGGACAAAGTATTAAAAAAATGTAAGTAAATGTACAAAAACATTTGCATTTTAACTTGTTTTTTTTATTTACCACAAATTCTTTGATGTTTTACATTATATGTTTGAGTTAAACTATTTTTTTTATTTGTTAATTTTTTTCAAATGAACGATAAACTTTCTATAAAACAAACAGAATTTGTTTTAGTGCTTTGTATTACAACCTTTGAAGCTATTGAAGAATAGGGACCCCAGCCTTCTTTAGGTAGGCTTATAAGGCTAACTAACGAAAATATCACGACCTAACCTAACCATGTCTAGAGGTCTAGAGGTAGGGACACCAGCCTGACCTTCGTGTGAAGAGAGACCGACGCACAGAACATACCCAAGATTACAAGGTGTATATATAATTTTGTGATAACTTGTTACTGAATTTTTTTTTAATGTTAAAAGAATATGATTAATTTTAAACATAAGCTTAAATTAAAACATTAGACTAACCAAAACATTTTTCCAGTGCAGGAAATCATAAAAAATATAAAAATTCTTCGTGGTAACGCTACACTGAAATTTGGCGTTTAACGTTTTAGAACATAATTATGAAAACAAGCAAAGGTCAGCTATATCTTATTAAATAGTGTGTTGACGCAAAGCACTGCAAAAAAATACGGTGAAAAGACGATATATCTCCAATGCATTAATGCCTAATCCTATTTTCACGGCATTGAGTGTATAACGGCAAACTAGATCCATCGGGTCAACGTTTTGCTACCAAGGGGTGGAGAAAGAGAGGGAGAGAGAGAGATAAACGAGCAATATAAAACAAGTTTTGATATCTTTCTTTTCGTTTCGCGCACCCACAGGCTTCATCTATCATCGGTTACAACGGGTTTAAAAGATATCTAAGGTAAAATACCGCTAAACTATCTTAAGAATTGTTTACAGAAATCGAAAATCAGTGTAGAATATTGCTGCGCTGTCTTTCAAATTATTTTTACTGCAAATTTTGCATGCTTGCTAAAGGCTGTTTACAAATGTATGCAGCATCTGTATTTAATTAAGAAATTATACTCATCTATGAAAAACTGTATATATTTGTAAGTAAATAAATAAATAAAAATAAAATTTAAAAATATTGGATTAATTAATAGTTTTAGCAAATAAAAAAAATTTCAAATAAAAAACGGCATTCGGCTCGAAAAGACCAGCAGGAACCAAGGTTTGAGGTAAAATACCTTTTTTAAAAGTTTCGTCGAATTTATTTCCATTGGGGCGAGGTCATAGAAAGGGCATTAGGCTGAATACATCCTTCAAGGACCTATTTATGTGGTAAAATTCATTAAATTTTATGATTTTCGTCGATTTATTTCCTATTTTTGCAGTATATTCATATATTTTAATGATTTTCCCGAAATTTATTTCTGCACCGGCGAGGTCATAAAAGAGGGCATTAGGCATCATATACCTCTTGCAGAACCTCTTTCTTCAAAAAACAATCATTAATGTTAATGATTTTCGTGGAATTTATTTCCGCAGGGGCGAGGTCATAAAAACCAGCATTAGGCATCAATATACCTCCTGCAGAACCTCTTTCTCCAAAAAAAGAATGTATTAATTTTACTGATTTTTGTCGAATTATTTCCGAAGAGGAGGGATCACAGAAAAGGACATTAGTTCTAGAATTACTCCTGCAGGAACTTTTTTTCTGAGAAGAAATTAATTCATTTTAATGATTTTCTTTAAATTTAAAAGGGACTAAGAAAAGTTAAGTTTTGAGTGTTACCCATCATTCCCTTTCAATGCAACCCCCCTCTCCTTTATTGTAGAGTCAAGTTCAGCGGAAACATTCCCACAAAATTTCATAGGGATCCGATGAAGAACGAAGCCTGTAGCCCTTACAGAAGATCAATGATGATGATAAATAATTATAATTAGAGGAAAAACAATTAGAATATTACAGGGTGTACACAAAGTCCTTTTCCGATTATAAGCTTTAATGATTACATGAAATCCAAGAAGACACAGTAATGCTTTGTTTTGCATGTTGTTGCATAACACATCAAGTTTTTTCTCTTATTTGAGTATCCTTCTGTGCCTGATTGGAAGCCATTGGTGATTGACCTAAACAAAATGGCAACTCTGTAGGATAAAGTCAAATTTGTTGTTTGATTTGCGGAGTCAAAGTCGGTGATTACCGTGATTAGCCCCCCCCCCCCACAAGTTGGAAGTGGAAGACTTTCAACTATCCATCATTTTACAGCAAGACTGGGGTTTATTAGTGCGTGAGTTCTTGAACACCACTTTTCCCGGAAGATAGATTGGGCGCAACGGACCGGTGCCATGGCCTCTACGATCCCCCGATATCACGCCCCTGAACTTCTTCCTGCTGGGATATGTAAGAATTATGCGTACTGTACTCCTGTTCTGACAGTGACATTCTTCGTGCAAAGATTTGCAATGCCATCAACAGTGTTACGAGAGATATACTACCGAACGTATGGCATGAACTCGAACTTCGCTTGGATTGCTACGTGTAACTAATGGCGCACATGTTGAGATTTAATGAGAAACATAATAAATTTGATGCGTTACGCAACAACGTGCAAACAAAGCATTACCCTCTTCTTTGGATTTCACGTAATTAAAGTTTATAATCGGGAAAAGACTTTGAGTACACCTGTACTTGGAACTATTCTAAATAATATTGACACTAATAATAATCTGATAAATATTAGCTATTTAGTTCATCCTGAAGCAGCATGAAGGGAAACTCTAAAAATAGTATTTTCAGAGCTAATTTCATAATTTTTATTCATATATTATGAATAATGTCCGCATTTTTTCTAATAAATTATTTGTCCACAGTACGGATGTTCGATGTTCAATGTCAATACTTGGCATGAAAAGCGAAAAAAATTTAGCTGGTTAGATTTAAAATTATTTTTACTTATTGTCGCATCTCCGAGAGTGTTAACTGAAAACTTCTAAAAATTAAATTGATAAATTTAAAACATTAAAAAAAAAAAAAAGTTGAACATCAAATCCTTTTATATATGTAGATTCGGGTTGTTTTTTTTTTGTTTTTTGTTTTTTTTAGGAAAATATTTTCAGTTGTTCTCATTTGAGAAATAAGTTGAACACGGTTCATAGTCTATTATTTTTATTTCTGCATACGAGCAGGATAGATATCTATGGCTGCTGCCGGCCGCATTTATCTCGCAGGAGGCACTTCGGACGGTCTTGCATGTCGTAAAGTTTTCATACGAGTTAAAACCGAAAGCCGTGAGTCAATTTGCATCATTATACGAGTTTGCTCTTTCCTGCAGACGTTGCATCGGGGACAACGGTTGACTGGGGCTACTCTAGGGGGGTGGGGTCTTTCACACCTACATTACTGAGTTGAGGGACACTGGGAAATACAGCCCTTCCTCCCTGAAGACCAGATCATCACCACGGCGTTGGAGGCTTGGACGGGAGTAATGGCGGCTGTCAATTCTATTTAATTAATAAGAAATATGTCCTCCATAAAAATTTTATTATCCTTTTATCGATGTTAAGTTACTCTTGCACTTTATTACCATTTATTATTATTATTGTTGTAGTTGTTGTTGTTGTATGAACCAACAAAGATCCTAAAAAGTCCTTTCAAACTTGGTACACTTCTAGACTAGCTCTGGCCCCGTTAAAAGCTAAATCTCAAACAAGCCCATTCACGTTTCGTGGCACTTGCATGCTCACATTTCCTCTATTTCCGCAAAACCATTTATTTCTTGTTGACTCGTAGCCAAGTGCCCAATACCCAATTCATTTTCCCGTATGGTACCCACGAATTGCCCGAGCAATTACAGAGAAGGTAGCCTAACTCCAACCTCGGCGTAGGTGGGACTCGAACTAGGTACCTACGCAGACTGACACCAATTAGGGAACTCACGGATGTTCAGAAATTAAGATTTGCATCTCTATTTTAATACTCCGTTAACATATATCTATTAAGATTTGCATCTCTATTTTAATACTCCGTTAACATATATCTACAAACGAGCTACACTGTAAGCAATGTTGTAAGGCCGCTTCCCGCTTATCAGCGAAGTTAAGCGGCATTGGGTTTGGAGGGTAGTTGGATGGGAGACCGTCCTACGCGTCCGGATAATGTAGTGACTAGGGCATGGTTAATTAATAATTTTTAGAAAAAAGTGATGAATGATGGAATTTTCTAATTAATTAATGATTAACTGATTAAAAATGATTAAAAATTAAATACTTCTGAAAAGAGTAAGAAAGAGCTTTATTGTTTCTGTTGCGTGAGATAAGACCGAAGAAAACATTTTGCTCAAACATTTAGTTCGCTTTAGTTCAAGAAATCAGGCATGGGCGGATTAGACAGTTTATACACGCAAAAAGGTGCCAAATTCAAATGATACATTACAAAATTTAGATAAAATGCTGATGAAATTATGAGGAAAATTAATAATTTTCCATCATTTTCTACAAAAAAATTTTTTTTATTAATTAATGATTAAATTCAAAACAATGATTAACTGATTAACTTATTAATCAGAACCATACCCTAGTAGTGACCCGTGGTTCGGCTCCCACTTAAAGCTGTAAGTCCCCTGTGTTATAACTTATATGACCTTAGATGTTGCGAAGGTTAAAGAACCCCATCATTACATTATGTCTAAAAACCCAAACTGTCGATATATACACCTTTGGTTAGCTTCCGCCCCAATTGTTCATTCTGACGAAGGTCAAGCTTTTCACTCCACCTTAGACCTACAGTTTAACGTGGAATCCGAATCACGCCCCATCAGCAGCCCAGCGTCTTAACCACTAGGCCACCTAGGGTACCCATTTATCTACCAACCACTTTTTTTTTTATTGTGTGGAAGGATGAACATCTGGGTTTTGCTGCGCGCCGGCTGCCGTCGGGTCTCGAACCCGGGACCGATGGTTTCGTAGTCAGCGACGCTAACCACTACACCACCGAGGCGCATATATATATATATATATATATATATATATATATATATATAATTATATATATATATATATCTCTCTCTCTGCATTGACGCTCTTTCAACACACTTAATTTACATTTTCTGTTCTGGTTTTATAACCGCAAAACAATGGCGATCCTGCCTCTGTTAAAACAGTTACTGTAAATTGCGTTCCACGATTCAGGAACAGATATCATTTCAGTCCGCCTTTCATCTCCAGCGCCAATTTTAGTCACACACACACACACACACACACGTTTCGTTAACTTACGAAACGGAGATATTTTCATATTATCAACAGTGGATGGCGATATTTAACCTATAATGTAAATAATTTAATTAATTTCACTTAACGTTCATTGTATCACTTTGTTTCATAATACTTAATGATTTTAAAAAACGTAAGTATAAAACTATGGCGACGCCGCTAAAGTCGTTACACGCACGTTCATGTCGGACTGGGCTCTGATTCTAAAGATTGTAGCGATGACGTAAGGTATAATCAAAAACGCACACGAAAGCACATTACACCACACTGCACTATATCAAAAATAACTTTCGTTCCGACTGAGGGGACGCAATGTCAGAAGGTGCAAAACATTCCATTGCCCAACTATCAACTTTCAACCACAACCACGTCGTAACGCAGCTTCTCGTCGATCAGCGAAGTTAAGCGACTACTGGATAGTGGCTGGATAAGAGACCGTCCTCCGCATTCAGATGATGTAGCGCCCCTTAGATGATTCATATCCCACGTAAAGTTGTAGGTCCCCTCCGTCCCCTTTGTCGTCACAGAGTAACGTTAAACAACCAGAAAACAACTGGGTAGTGGCTGGATGGGAGACCGTCCTCCGCATTCAGATGATGTAGCGCCCCTTAGATGATTCATATCCCACGTAAAGTTGTAGGTCCCCTCCGTCCCCTTTGTCGTCACAGAGTAACGTTAAACAACCAGAAAACAACAACAACAATCTTTTGAGTCAGTGTAGCTTTTTGATCACGGAGTTCATTGACTATATCGCCTTGACTATTTCCTCTCGCTTCATCATAACGATTATTTCAGACTTCACCTAACTTAAAATTGCTCTTTTCCATTAATGAATGAACCCTTCCCATGCACCAGACATTAAAATACATTGTGAATCATCATGTTAACAAAGAAATAGGAAAATAATAGCTCTATTAATAGACCGTCATTATACAATGAATCTTAATTCCAACACAACTGACATCCAAGGTAACTTTTTTTTTTTTACACAAAAGATGAATGAGGATGTGCATTCACAATAGAGCATTTTATTAGCTTTTAAGTTTTAATGTTTTACGAGTATGGTGTCATAAATATGTCACTATGTTACAAATATGTCACTATGCAATTTATGTTGTATAACTCTTCATTATTGTCTTTCTTATATAATAAATAAATAATGTACAATTCCGGGAAAAAGGTTCGCCTAAAAAGTATATAAAAAAATTTACTAATTGGTAATAATTTGTTTGTCTTTGGATATTTTATTGCTTTCGGAGAGTGAAATTTACGAAACTCAGTCATTACTGATTAGTAATTTCTTATGATTTTTAGAAATTTTGTTTCTAGGAGAACTTTTTTATCGAAACTTTTGTACAACAGTCGAAATACTGTACACTATAAGTCTAGGTGTACGTGTGGACGACTGTATCTCAACTTGAAGTAGAGCCTTCGAAGACGGCGTTACTTCCTTACGTTATCTAGTCTGCCGGCGGAAGACCAGTGCTGTACAGTATATGACACACGTATCATCAGATGTCCTTGAAAGTGGTTAAACTTTTTCAAACTATCCAACTTTGGTAGGAAACACCTCCCCAACATTAGAATGAAAGACACAAGGAGAAACGTTACTTCATGTTACCCGTTATTAAAAAAGATTAATTCATGATATATACATAAAAGTGCATATAATCACTCCGGGGTCACCAATTATAGCTGTCACGTTGGCAATACAGCAATAATAATATAATAATAATAATAATAATAATAATAATAATAGTTGAGTTTATGTTAATGATTGTCACCAGATTTTTTCAGAGCAAATAATGTTATTATGTATTAGGAAATTAATAATAATAATAATAATAATAATAATAGAGTTAATGTTAATGATTGTCACCAGATCTTTACAGAGCAAATAATGTTATTATGTATTAGGAAATTAATTGAGTGAATTCTCTTCCTTTATTTAACAAAATAAATGATATATATTTAGACAAATAAACGTTGCAGTTGTTTGAATGCAAGTTAACAGAATGAATGCGAGTTCAGTTGAAATGTATAATTGTGCACTTGAATAACGACTTCAATATTATAATAAACAGAAAAGGAAAGCTCGAGGGGGTCTCGCGATGTGACGTCATCTTGGTCGCGGCTGCGTCGATGGAAACAATAATGGACTTATTGTGAAGGTACAAATCGCGAAAGTATCTAAAGGCGTTCTTTGTCGCTACATACATAATATATATATATTCCGTCGCAGTCTACGTGTAATTTAGAAGCCAGACAAACACGTTCTGGCAAGTTTTAACGTTTAATAAGCATCCCAATTAAGAAATTGTTCGAGACACGCGAAAAATTACGATGTCTGTCAAAATGATCGTAAAGAATTCTCTGAATAAAAACATGTTTCAGTTTTGTATATCTAATGATTCTCTCTATAAATATTTGTTAGAAATTACTTTCGTCGTTTTTTTTGTCTCGAAATAAACTTTTAGGACATGTAATGAATGACCGATCTTCACATAATTTACGGGATTAAATAAAATAGTATTTAGAAATTTCTCTCCTTTCTTCGCTTGTCTTTAATGTAAATAATTCAAGCGAACAAAAAAGACTTTGTAATATATATATATATATATATACATACCTTTTGGGATCTAGCCAAAAGTTTTAAAATCCACAACTCGTTAAATGTCCCGAACAGCAACATAAAGCCGCTTTCTCGCATCAGGAGTGCTTTTAATAGTGGCAAAAAAAAAAAAAAATTCCCAATTAAAGCTAAAATAACTCAAATTGAAGAAAAGTTTACATAAACTTTTTTATATTTATATATATATATATATTTTTTTTATTAAATGCACAAACAAGAATGTAATTGATACTGGCTCAAAATATTACAATACTTTTACGTTTATAAAATCATTTTCTTATATTGCTCTTATTTATCTTAGAAATAAAGCTTTAAATATTTTAGTGATTTATTAGTTTATTTTACTTTTACTACGTTTTAGTAAAATTTACTAGTATTATTTTACTAGTAAAACTACTCTCCACGCGAATTGGTAATTAATACGTATAAGACTGATTATGTATGATTACCTAAAAAAAATTTATAACTCTCTCGTCCCTACGTCGTATCATCGCTTCCCCTTGGATCAGCGAGATTAAACGACACGTTATCTTCAGCGGCTGGATGGGTAACCGTCTCCCCTTCGTTCAGATGATGTAGTGACCTTTGGTTCGGATTCCACCTTAAGCTGTAGGTCCCCTCGTACGAATGACCCCGGATGTTAGTGCGGAGACTAAATAACAAGAATGTAAATAAATTGATTTACGATTAATTTCTTCTTTACGTTTAGTGAAAAATGTAAACAAAAAAGTTAAAGTAAACTTGTAAAAAACAAAACGTTAAATCAAGCAAAATATTATAATAAAGAATGGATAAAAGAAAAGTAAGGTTATTGTACTTAAAATGCGTTTACGAAAGTAGAGTGAAAGTTAATTTCATTCAACCGGCCCTTAAACGATTTGCATAAGGGGAAACTCTTAATATACATTCCATGAAAATTTACTACAATATTTTTGGGTGTAAACGCCTCCTTCTATCTATATACAGTATATATGTTACAGTCAAAGTGTGTAACCAGCCATTTCGCGTAATGGCTGAAACTTTTAGTCATTTCGCGAAATAGCTGTTTCACCTGGTCATTTCGCGAAATGACTAAAATCTTCAGCCATTACGTGAAATGGCTGGTTACACACTTTGACTGTAACATATATATATATATATATATATATATATATATATATATGTGTGTGTGTGTGTGTGTGTGTGTGCAAGCAGGGTAAGCGGCGCATGCGCCGCCTTCCCAGTTAAAAGTCAAATTACAAAAAGACAGTATACAACTACAGTAATCGAAAACTTATATAAAGTTATGATGCTTGTATAATATATATATATATATTTTTTTTTTTGCAGCTACCCTGTGGACACACACTGATGTAGTGGTTAGCGTCGTTGACTACGAATCCATCGGCCCCGGGATCGAGACCCGGTGACGGCAGACGGCGCGCAGCAAAACCCAGCTGTTCATCCTTCCACACAATAAAGAGAGTGGTTGGTAGATAAATGGGTACCCTGGGTGACCTGTGTGTGGGTGTGTATGTATATATATGCACGCATGTAACATGCTTATGTGTTATTAGCTTATTACAAACGAAGAAGGAGGAACACACGCACGTGAATGAATTTTGGAATCATGTCATGCTCAAGATTTTCTCGAAATTGAGGTAAAGATTCCGTATAATGTTATTACAGATGTAGGTTGAGGTTTCCGTTTCCGCAGTGAGCGATTAACAAATTCCATGTTAGGGTTTAATAGTGTCCAATAAGGAAGAACCTGGCCACTATTTCTTATCTCTTTCTCCGAATGGTAGTTTTAGGAGATGTGACGCGTGGCATTTCCTCAAGCGGGAGTGTATTTAACTGCAAAATATCATATTCCATCAATGAGGAAGAAGATTTAGGAACGAGTTTTTTATTTTATTTATTTTATTTTTATTTTTTATTTACTCGTATATTAATTAACTAGAGGAGGGGCGACAAGCTTGACCTTCATGAAATGAGGAATCATCGCGCGGAACCTTTGAAAGGTTGAAGGGCATAACATCCCAGTAAACATCGTATTAATAAAATTAATAAATAATGCACAACCACACTTTATGTTTTTACATGTTATACACGAAAGGACTTTGAATTGCTCATTATTTTTTCCCTGTGGTGTTATATATATATATATATATATATATGATGAATAAAACCACGAAGGAAAGGAAACACAAAAAGGTGCTCAAGCGCTTTCGTCTAATGACATCCTCAGGAACACTGAAGTACATAAAAGGTTACGGCCTATATATAGGTTACAGGTTTTATTCATCATAAATATTTTTCACGTGTTACTTTTGTGAAATAATTTTCATATATATATATATATATATATATATATATATATATATATATATATAAAAGTTGTTAAGTGTTGTGTATTCATGGCTCGTTGTGTATTGCTTGATGTTTGCACTGTCTGCTGAGTGCCATGCAAATGTGGCATTCATGCCATCACGAAACCTCGTAACTAGCTAGATTTTAATAAATATTTTAAAGAAGAATTCGCCACTGATCAGTAAATATCCTTCCTCATATCCCGAAGAAGGGTTCCTATCTCTTTTTGCTTTCCACCTTCTGCGTCACCTTCATCAGACAGTGACCGTCAGGTTCCGTCGAGCTTTTGAGACAATAAAGCAATTGAAGAATTTCCTGAGCAGAAGAGAAAATTTGGGTTACTGTGTCATTTTGCTTGTCTAGCATCGTAGCATCTGCAACACTTGATGCCATCTCCCCACCAGTGCCAACTTCGTAAAGTCATTTTAAAAACAATGAAAAAAAGGGTGGGGGGAAATCTATATATAATCTTGCATTCAGTTCTAGAATGCGCGCATTTTTAATGAACGCTATCACGTGACACGGAATTGATATAATTTTTTTTATATTTATTTATGATATCATTTACGTCAGAAGATGTTTACATCATATTTTAAATTATATTTTCTTAAATAAATTTCTTGAAGCATTTTATGTAGCTAATAATAATAATACTAATAATAATAATAATAATAATAAGGTTAGGTTAGGTTAGGTTAGGTGTACTTTTAAGTTGTGTTTAAACGTCGCAAATATTATTATTATTATTATTATTATTTGTGTCACTCGACAATATGTGGCTAAATAAAACCAATTTTATTGTTGTTTTTTTATTTCAATAATTTGCGAAGTTAAACTACAAAATTTCCAATTAAAAAAAAAAATAATATTTAATTTTTTGTTTAAAAATTTAAAAGGATGTTGAGAGCATAAAAACATCTTCAAGAATTTAATACATTCTATACTTGACGGATGTTCATTCACCTCGTTCGTCGTAATCTCGTGACCTCGTGTATACCGTGACCTCCTTTCTAGTGACGCAGTTATAATAATGCGTTGCTGGGTGAATGACGAGATCTCCAATTGTTCATATCCGGATTTCTCATCCGATTAGCCCTAGGAAATTACGTTAGGTTATGTTAACACTAAGTTAAGTTAAACTAACGTTAGGCTAAGTTACGTAAAAGCTACAGTTTATAGGTTAGGTTAAACTACTGATGGGCCTATTTAAATTCCTAAACTTTACCCGGTAGCCTACTTAGGATTATTTTACTTACTAAAGTAATTAATTTTGATTTATTTATATTAATTAACCGTATTTTTTTATGCAGAAAAGAGAGACCAAGGGCGAACGCCCTCTTAAACACCCCCACCCTTACCCCATAGTGGAAGAAGAGAGCCAAAATCAAGGTTCAAGGTTTTGGAGACGCTTGGGGACACTCTGTAGTAATTGCACGCAAACATTGACTTGTAAATTGATACTTATCTTAGTCTGTGCAGGATAAGAATATATATATATATATATATATATATAATATATATATATATATATATATATATATATATATATGTGTGTGTGTGTGTGTGTGTGTGTGTAACTGGAACAGCCCAACGTAATATAAAATAGTTTATATACTGTAGACTAATTTTTTGAATGAAATACTTTTTGACTCTACAAAACTATGTAGTCATTATCTACTTTAACACTCATATGGTGTAGGGCAGCTTGGTCAACTGTTTCTTGTGCATTTTATAGTGTCAGCAATTGTGCAAGTTTGGTTGGATGCTTTCATTTGTTATATATTATTTATCACTTATTATACTTTCTTGCTTTAATATTTACACGAGGACAAATGTGATAAGAGATAATAACACCTGAGCTGATTTATGGCCCTCTTATCTTTTTCACATAGACTAGGAGAATACCTGATAACCCTTATTCTCTTCACCACGAGGTGAAGAGGAAGTTAGCATGTGAATTAAGAGCCCAAATACTCACTCTCCATAAACAAGACGACAACACCCAAAATGAAATTGCAATGTAGCTCAAAATATTCAAAGGAACAGTTCAAAGAACCCTCCAGCAGGTGAGGGGAGGGAGTGTTTGGCTACTCATAGCAGACAAAGTTTGTCTAGAGTCACTCTAGACTCTAGACTAATTATTGATTGTCAGTCTAAATTAACTACCACATTATTCAAAGATTCTTCTTAGCTTATCACTTTAAGACAGCTTCAGATATTATGTGCAACCACTCAGGGTAAACGTGGAGTTGTAGTATGTACGTCCACTGTGAAAAGGTTTCAAGAACGTGGCTGCAAGTATTTGGAATATAAAAATGAAAAATTTTATAAATTAATAATTTATAAAATGTTATAATTAATAACATATTATAAACTTTGCGAGAAATTAGAAAACATTTGGCCATATTGAGTCGTAACTTCACGCGTCCATCTTCATTCGCGCATCTCGCGCAGGATTACGGGGGCTCCACCACTGTTCAAGGGGTGTCACGTGATTGTGCCGTAGCTCAGTGTTTAACACTCAGTTGATGCCTGCGCGGCATCATCTTATATCATATGATAATTATATGACTGATCTCGCGTTCCTTTATTTCCATTGACGTCACGTTTCCTTTGAAGGGCGAGGCGTCATTATTTTGAACAATGACGCTCCTCCACACCTGAATACAACAAACGCGCGATATACGTGTAAATCATCCACGAGATCATTGCACCCCAACTTAATTAGTTTAATTATAGATAATAATTCTTAAAATAATAGGCCCAATTAGGTAAATAAATAGTGCAAAACTGGTACCATATATTTATTTATTTATTTATAATTATAATAATTATAAGTTTTAGTACAGGAAACTTAAGTTGTTGTTCTAAGTACTCTTAGTGAAATGAATAAAGAAAAACTGGTTGATTGCAATATGACAACGTGGGACAAATATTCTGGAGGTTACTATAAATAGCAAAACACAATTCAGAAATTTGATTCAGAAATTGCAATTCGATTCGAGAGATTCAGCAGATTATCCAGCACTTTAAGGCTCATGTACACGGGCTCACTAAGTGATGCATCATCGGTGACGCGTCATCTAGTGATGTTCCGGTGATAGCGTGTAAACTGACATGCAAGTTAGTGATGAGTCATCGCGTCACCGATGACGCATCAGTAGCAGAAGTTGGTTGGCTTCCAACTTTAGTGATCAGTGAGACGTCAGTGAGAGGAGCTGTGTGTACTGTTGGTGTCGTCATTTTAAACGTTTTGGGACGGTGTAGTGTCTTTTAAATTGTGCAGTATGACTCGCTCCTTGTGAGTCTCAAATGGTTGTTGTAACTGGCACTATCTTCGACAAATAGTTCTTCCAATAGAGTATTCGATGCACCCAATACATCTCTCCTCTTAATCCACTCACGAACCCAACACTTTCGCTTACTTTTCTTTCGCGTCCTTCGCCTCAGTATTTCCACAACAACGTTAGTTGCCGTTAACACGACTTCTCTAGATGCCATTTCAACAAAAACTGGTTCAAAAATGCATCACTACAGTTTCACGTGTAAACACTTGGTGATGCATCGTTTCAAGTTGGCATCACTAATAGGTATTCACGCATAGTAGTATGACCGCAAAATGGGAGAGTGCAATAATGTTGCAAATGTTGGTCAATGTTGCAAATGGGGTTATGCAACAAGGGGAGGGGTTATGCACTGAAGGGAGGAGGGGTTATGCAATGAAGGGGGAGGGTTATGCAACAAATCAATGCTGCAAAGGGGGGGAGGGACTTTGGGGGAGAATGGAGGATGACCTCCTCCGAAAGGGGTAACATTAACCTAAGAGAGGGAGAGAAAAGAGGAGGAGGGTCTTTGGGGTAGAAGGTGGGATGTCCTCACCCCCTCAAAGGGAAACCTAACCTAAGCCTTAACCTAAGAAGGAGAGATGAGAGAGTTTTTTTATTCCACCGGAGTCCATCGCATAATGAGCGTCCAGGGGCCCAGCAGCTGTTAAATAGAGGGTTGTGAGTTGCCAGATACCCATATATATTTCAATTATGTTCAGGTGTACCTTATTAGGGTGAGTTACCAGATATCACCATTTATTTTAATTATTTATTTATTAAAGGCAAGAGTGAATTCCTCCTTAAATTTGTTCAGCAAGAGAACTAATTATTTAACGATCCGCAATATTAAAAATAAAAAAAATATAATTAATCTGAAATGAATGAAAAAAACAAATGACAGAAATATAAGCAAAAAATCAATACACACTTTATATATATATATATATATATATATATATATATATATATATATATATATGTGTGTGTGTGTGTGTGTATATATATATATATATATATATATATACATTCTTAAATCTTTTATATCATCATTCTATATTTTTACAAAGAAAATTCCACGAAATCAAAGTTAAATAACTGATAAATTATATACAGTAGAGTCCCGATTATCCGACGTAAACGGGACCAACAGGTAGTCGAATAACGAAAACGTCGGATAATCCGGAAATAGTGAGTGCCAGATGAAAGGAACGCAAATTAAACAGAATTTCCGAATAATTTTGAAATTAAGGTTTATTTATAAAAATGTAAAATACATTATGCGACTACATAAAGGAATAAATCTCATTACACAAATTTATTGCTTTTATATACAGTATTTAAAAGAAAAAATGTCATCATCTTTATTAAGGTACCCATTTATAAATTGAGACAATGCAAAGGAAAAACTTTAAGGCAAACGTTTAAAGAAATGCGTGATGGAAGGTTGTTTTGCACTTTTATTTCTCTTCCTCGTAGCGAGGTCGCGCCACCGTCTTAATAACATGATGTCAGTAGCAGTCGCTTCCTCTTGTTGTTCTACGTAAGCGAGTGCTACTTCTAGGGCCTTGACTCCTTCACTACGATTTATTTTCTCTGTTTCATCTCGTTCCACCGCAGCCGAAGTAGCATTTTCTTCATCGTCTTCATTCTCCTTTAAATTCACCATAGCAATTATGTCATGGTCTGTCAGCTCTTGTTGTTCGTCTTTCTGCATCCATTCCCGTATGTCATCACCATCTGCATTCCCACAGCCTGGAATTTCTTGTAACAAAGGTAGCAGGTTATCACCTTCTTCCTGAACTATTTCTTGTTCATTTTTATCTTTGGAAAGTAACTTTTTCCATGATCTTGCCAAGGTTTGTGGTTCAATCTCATCCCATGATTGTGCTATCCAATAAATAACATCTTTTATATTCACTTTCTTCAGCGTATCTATCATACCATTTTCATCATCATGGCATCAAGAAGCGTAGTTAAAAGCTTACGCCGATATTTTTTCTTTAATGCTTCAATCACACCCTGGTCCATTGGCTGACATACTGAGGTCACATTAGGGGAAGAAAAATTGCTCTAATATCACCACTTTTTAGTTCGTCCACGTCAGGATGAGATGGCGCATTGTCTATGAGGAGAATTGCTTTTCTTGGTAGGTCTAAAGATTTAAAAAAATTTCCACAGAAGGAACATATTCATTGAGAAACCAGCTTCGGAAAATGTCTGAATCCATCCATGCACTCTTCTGGCTCTTGTAAGAAACTGGAAGTGTAGAAGTGGCTATGTTTTTAAAAGCTCTAGGTTTTTTTTGACTTACCAATGAATGTGAGCTTTAATTTATGGTTACCAGTGGCGTTACTACAGACTAAAATTGTCACTCTTTCTTTCTTTGCTTTTTTTATACCCGGAGCTGCAGCTTCTGCACGAGAAGCTAGAGTTTTTGCCGGCAGCATTTTAAAATTCAATCCGGTTTCATCGCAATTAAATATCTGCTCTCGTGATAATCCTTCATTTTCAATAAGACGATGCAATTTTATTTTAAATCTAGGGAGTTCGTCAGCACTTGCCGATAACTTTTCCCTACAAATATTAAGCTGTCTTATTCCGTATCGTTTCTTCCAGCGATCAAGCCAACCTACACTAGCCGTGAAATCAGGTTCCCCTTCATTCAATTCTTTTCGAAAAAGCAGAGCTTTCTCTTGTAGTATAGGGCCTGATATAGGCACGCCTTTATCTCTTTGCTGTGTGAACCATAAGAACAAAGCTTCACTCACGTTTTCGTATTCACATTTCTTCATACTTTTTCTAGTCTTTAAGCAATCATCAGACGTTTGACTGGAGCACCACTTCTCTAACTCTGCTCTTTTCCTCTTCCAGTCGCCAGCTGTAACTCTCCCCACGCCAAGTTCGGATGCAATACTTTGCATAGACTTGCCTTTGTCAATTCTTTTTAATTAAAGCTTCAAGTTTTTGTTCAATTGAAAGTACCACTTTCTTTCTCACTTCCTTGGCCATCGTTTTACTCTAAAGAAAATCACAAATATATTATTGTAGAATAAAATAACAGTTTGCGTGATACGAATTACAAACGCAGACGATAAAATAGGTTACACCTCTGGGGAAATGTTCTACAATGGTTGAGAGCGTAACTTAAAGGATACAAATTAAGTTGGGTGCGAAGCTTAAGTGCGCGCGCATAATTATGACGAGCCTGGTGTTGAAATGGGCCGTGTCAAGGGCATGTCGAATAAACTGGAATGTCGGATAAACGAGAGTCGGATAATCGGGACTCTACTGTATATTAAAAAAAAGAAAAATACATTTACATTAAAATGACTTCGCTTCCCAACCAAAACAAGAGTGTAACGAGGTAAATTCGATACGCTTAAAAACTCGAGGTTACTCCAAAAGGCTAGAATGGAATGTGGTTTGACACACTCGTCTCAAAACCGGTTTCCGTCTTCTTTCACACTATATATTATTTTCATTGTTATTATCACTAGTGCTTTTGAATATAAAATTAATTTAAAATCTATTTACACAGAGAGAGAGAGAGAGAGAGAGAGTTAACTCTGAGAGCTGTACACAAACACACAACACACACACACACACACACACACACACCCATCTATATATATAACCAAATTCACAAGTCGGGAATCTTGGGAAAGCCGAGAATAGCATGACCGCAAATATATATATTAATAATGCAAATATTTGAAACCATCGTAGTAGAGATTGCAAGTGACAATTCACACACACACACACACACACACACACACACACCATCGGGAGTACTCAACAATTGGAATTGAATTAAATATATATCTATATATATACACATTTCAACTGCAAAGAACACGCAGTATAATTAACGTAAAGAACGACGCTTGTATAGGAGAACATTCCGCCCAAGATGAGGAGGGAGAACGAACAAATGGAAAAATGAGGTAGCCACCCGGGAATAGAACCCGAGATCTTCCGATTGCCGGTCAGATATGATAACAAGTACACCATGATCCTCACTCGATCAGAAGTCGTAATTCTCCTACATACGCGCAGAAACCAATGCCCCGAGGGGGGCACCTCCCGCATGCCGCATGAGGATCATGGTGTAGTGGTTATCATATCTGACCGGCAATCGGAAGATCCCAGGTTCGATTCCCGTGGCTACCTCATTTTTTCATTTGTTCGTTCTCCCTCCTCATCTTGCGCGGCATGTTCTCCTATACAAGCGTCGTTCTTTACGATATATATATATATATATATATATAATATATATATATATATATATATATATATATATATATATACAGAGAGAGAGAGAGAGTTTTGTCAGAGAAAGTGAGGACGGCACACACACACACACACACACACACACATACACACATTATTGATTTGAAATCACTGTTAAAAATTATAATTATTATCAGAAATCAACTTAAAGGGCTTGTATCAGACAACCAGTCACACGCAGCGCTCAACCTAAATGATGCATACAATTGTCCTAACTTGTATTATTATTATTATTATTATTATTACGTGTGGTGATTTCACGAAGATCAAGCTTATCCCCCCTCCTCTCGAGTTGGCCTGGTGAAGTAGTGAGTTGACTTCTTTTACTCTCCACTTCACATAGGTATACCCGACTCATCGGGGCTTGTTCTGTACCATGCGTCTAATATTCTTTTACACTCCATAGATTTTAGTTCCTACTTTTTTTTCGTACTGTAACAGTTGAAATTTCTGTGTTAAACTTCATATAAAAACCATGCGACTTCTAAAACTTACTACATTATTATCCTTGTTCCATCCTTCATGCATTAAAAAAGTTCTACTTTATTGGTAACCTTCGATTAGCATCCCCCCGAATTGTTCATTCTGACGAAGGTCAAGCTTTTTACTCCGCCTTAGACCTTCAGTTTAACGTGGAATCCGAAACACCAGCAACACAGCGTCTTAACCACTAGGTTACTCAGGGTACCCATTTATCTACCAACCAACTTTGCGGAAGGATGATCGTTTACCGCGCGCCGGCGGCCGTCACCGAGTCTGAAGCCCGGATGAGCTCTGAAACTATTATTTTTATTATACTTCATTTTGTACAAAAATGACTAAATCCTGTTGTACCTCTACAAAAACACTCTGCTTGTAGAGATCTTTAAGGTTTCTTATTTTTCTACTGATCTTTGAGTCATCGGATGTTACTGCGCTGTCTCTGGTCCTCATCTATGTCAGGATTATAAAGAGTAGTGGCGATAATACTCTTCCTTGGAGATATTTACAGGTGATCCCTTGAAAAGAGGGAACAAACTTATACAGATATAAATAAGAGTGACAATTGACGGCTAAAATATGCAGGAACCATGTACATTTAATGTTACAACTCGTCATTTCTGTGTCTGGCTTTGACGGTGAGGCTCTGGTTCGCTCCAGCATGCTAGCTCCTGAACCTAACCTGGCCTATGGTGCAGACCACAGATTCTCCTTGTACTGTAATGACTTGCCGCCGCTCAAATTATATGTCCATCTCCCTAACCAAAATGGAGAAAAATTGAGGATCGAGTAGTATGCTTGCAAATATTAATGCAAATATTTGAAACCATCGTGGTAGAGATTGTAAATGGCAATACACCTTGAGATGTGAGCATTAAATCTACGGAGAGAAGATAAAGACACCATTGGTCGACCAATCAGGACGTCCAAAGCCTGGGTCCGTTATATCGGTGTTACGAATGACCAGAACTGCACAGCATAGGCCAGGTGCGGCCGAACCAGGGAATTGTACAGAGAGAGCACAATCTCCTTGTTTCCGAAATCGCCTCCTGATATAACCCGTTCTCTTTCTCTGTTTGTGGTATTTACTTTACCTATAAGTTCTGTGGGGCGTGCAACAGGCTACCTTTAGAAGTTGTGAGCAGGTTCCTCTGTGGGTCAGTTCATGAAAAGGATAGACCGAACCTTGCACACTATTTGAGGTGTAGGAATTTTTCCATGGCACCCGTTACTAGTGGCACCTCCACGGTATGGGACGCATGGCCTTTTGAGGTACTTGTCATTGTAACTCCATATCTCTCATGTATACATTACACAATGTGCCCTGCTATTAATACAGAAACTCTCCAAAATTGTTGTGAAAAAAGATTTATGCAAAAGTATAATGGAAAAAGAACAGCTTCAGAGTTCATTCGCACCATGCGTAAACTTATCTCGTGTACACAGTTAGTGGAAAATAAAACATCACTGGAACTTTAGACATACCTAAAATAACCTAAAGAAAGTAAGTATATACAGTATATATGTTACGTTATATGTGAATTTTTTCCAGAACTTATTCTTTCATCTCTCCTTGGACTATCTCGTGATGGGAGGCCGTTCTCTGCGCCCAGATGATGTAGTGACCCGTGGTTCGGATCAAAGGTAAAGCTACATATAGGTTCCCTCCGTCACATAATTTTTAGCATTACGAAACAATCCCATAACATCAGTATCATCTACGTGTCAAATTACTTTTACGTAGTTAAGGCATAGCCAGCCACTTGGTATACATATAATTAAATAATACCGTTTATATATACAGCCAAATGAATAAAATAAAATACCATTACATCATTCTGTTTATTTAGACGAATTATTGGATTGAATTTCACGAAATATATAGAAAATAAATATACATTCTTATACAAACGATGGAATATATATGATAAAAAAATAATAATAGTATAAGAAATATCAACGAAGAACAAAAGAGGTCATCCTCCCTTCTCCCCCCAAAGCTCCCTTCCCCCTTTGCAGCATTGATTTGTTGCATAACCCCTTCCCCTCTTCATTGCAAACCCTCCCCTTGGTGCATAACTCCCCTTTGCAACATCGACCAACATTTGCAACATTGTATTGCAACATTTTGCACTCTCCCATTTTGCGGTCATACTACTAGCGTCACCGATGATGCATCACTTAGTGAGCCCGTGTACACGAGCCTTTAATTACTTCAAACTTGCTTCAAAACTTGCTTCAGACTTCATCGATTTATGCCATTATTTGTATTCAGTTTAATATTCTTAAAGTAGGCCGTGGGCAAGGGGACCTTCCATCATGATTTTAATTAATAGTTAAATTTAATAAAATTATTCCACCTAGGCCATAAAGACTTCTCTGGTTAGTCCTTTGGCCATGTTGACATTATACTTTAATTCAGCTTAATTTTGATGTGAATGTTAAAAGTTTAACTTTTATCGTGTTTTCTTTGGATGTTTCATCAGTGACTTATTTACTTGTTTTTCTAAAGAATTCTTGTGTAGGCCTAATCTATTTTGGTGCTCAGTGAAACCCCATAGTGAATTTAATTTTTATTATAAAATTAAAAATGATACGATAACTTAGTTCTCAACTGTCAGCCTACACTTCTGAGTTTACTTTCATCTTCAGCCACGTTACCACCTTGTTCGTCGGCTACAATACCACCTGTTCACCGTCGACACTGCCTTCGTGGTTCCCAATTGAGCCTTGAAACTGCAGCAGAATATCGAAAAGTTGCGTAATGAATAAAAGAATGTAACAGGATAAACTAAATCAGACTAAAACTGAACTTTCAGGAAACGAAAGGCGTAGGTTTATGAAACGGCGTAACCATCAGAAGTTTAAATCCAACCGTATGAGTAAGAACGGTGCACTTTTATGGTGTGGGGTTGCTTCAATTCAACTGGAATAAGTGATCTCGTAAAAATCAATATGAAGCACTATCGCAGAATTTCGGCTCAGCGTTACCTAGTGGAAATTTCTTTAATTGGTAGAGATTTCATCTTCATGGTACCCAGAGATGGGCACGATCTTGATCTTCAAGATCAGATCGTGATCTTGAAGATCAAGATCGTGATCTGATCTTGATCTTGAAGATCACTTTTATTATGGTGATCTTGATCTTGATCTAAGATCACTTATTTCTTGTGATCTTGATCTTGAAGATCACTTTAGACTTCAAGATCACTTTTAATTTCAGATTCTTAATATGCCGCTATGCGAATGTCATTTGTTTTTTGTCCAAACGACATCTGGTGGCAACTTTGTTCAACACCGATGTTTATGTTTTCTGGTAGTTGGGTGACTTGCGTCATGCGTGGGCTCATGGAAGGTGTAGTTGCTGTGGAATTTAGGCTCGTAAAAAGTGTAATTTACTGTGCAATTATGTTAAAAGTGTTCTATTAAATATTATTATATATAGGCATAAAATATAGCCTATAGGTCCGTATTCATAATAAATTAATTCTAAACATATTTATTTACAGATTGAATTTTTTAATAATGAGTGCAATTTTTACAACTTCAACAGGCTCCCAAGGGAACCAAATATTCTAGGTTGTCACCAGAACAGTATTCAATATATTTAGATAACAATGTTGGTAATAAGGATCAATCTGTGCTATTGAACGGAAAATATTTTCAAATTGTCGAAAAAACTGGAAACAGTATCAAAGTTATTTGTAGGCAGTGTACAAAGAAAACTACAATTCTGTCTGCTGGCCTCGACTCAACAAGCAATCTTCTGAGGCACCTCAGGGTTAGTCCGGTTAGTACTACTTAGTAACTAAGTAGTAAGTAGCAACATTAACATAATGGTTCAAGTCATATTTTAAGTGACTGGTGCCATACAAGACTAATGCTACATTTACATAGACGTCCATTTGAATATATTGTGCACTTCAGATATTAATAGATTATGGACTAGTAACTACATTAAAAACTGCCGATATCCAACTATAATAAAACGCCAGGTGTATCTGTCTTTCTCTCTGTCTGATCCATGTCTGTAATTTCTCCTATTTAGTTACTGAAGGACGAAATTCGGCTTTCAATTTAACATAGGATAAAAATGCACTGATCATGGTGAAAATAATTTTAGTTAAAGATAACAAAATTTTAGAATCTTGTTAAGTATTAATTTCAACTAGAAGTTGATACTCTTATAAATATTATACAGGGTGTTCAAGAAGTCTCTCCGCATGATAATAATTTATTTCTTGTGCAGAAACTACATTCGGATCTTTTGGGTGAATATGAATCGGAGAAGAAATCTCGCAAGCGTCCAGCTAAAGAAGAAGATGCCAGCGGCAGCAATGCTGGCCCTGCCAAAATTGCCAAGCAGTCAACACTAAGCATGTTCCACATTTCCAAGCAAAAACCAGGACCACCAATATGCAAGGATATCCTTGAAAAGAAGATTCTCTCGCTTGTGGCTAATGGGCTCCTACATTGAGCCTAGTTGAACTACATGAATTTAAGGATCTTCTTTCATGTTAGTATAACTCAAATATTTTGCTATTTTTTCATAGCTAATATCTGATTAAAATAATTAATCATATTATTTGTATGAACATTAGACTATCGCTAACCTAGCTAAATATTTTGATATTTTTTCCATAGCTAATCTATTGTATTTGTTTTAATTTTTAAATATTTTTTTCAGACGTCAACCCGGCTGTTCAGGTGCCATCTAGACGCACCCTGGCTAGATCTCTTGCAACAACAACCAGTACAATGAAGGAAGACATACAAGCAAAACTGGCAGCAGTTGACCATGTGTGTGTTACATGCGACATATGGTCAACTAATCACCGCAGTTTCATGGGAGTCACTGCGCATTGGGTATGCTATTGATTTAGTGTATTATTTTTATATAATTGATAAATTGACCATTGGTGATAGACTGATAGTCTGATAGACTTATAGTATAATCTTTTCAATTATTCGACATGTGTTCCTCATTCATTAATTTGGTGAGTCTTCATTTTGCTGTGATTCACAGTAATTTCACACTAATCACTGATTCTGTCATCTGTCATTGTGTCTGATTCACAGCAAAATGTGGAAGAGTCCATATTCACAGGCTGTGAATATGGACTCTTCCACATTTTGCTCTTATGGGATGGGTCACTGATGTGGTGGTATGGTAGGCGACTCATCGCTGAATTGCCTCCTTTATATCATATAGTTCTTCTCTTCAATGTTTGGTGGCGCAGTTTAGCTGGTGCGTGTCTAACCAATATTATTAAATTAAGCTTAAAAAAATGTTCATACAAACATGATTTTATATTCTTACATTACAGATCAATGATGACTTGTCGCGAGGATCAGCTGCACTGGCATGCCGAAGATTTCGTGGAACACATAGCTTTGATAAAATTGCTGGAATATGGACAGGATCAACTCGAGCATGGTTTATCTTATAGAAAAGTTGTATCTACAGTCACCGACAATGCATCGAACATGGTGAAATGCTTTAAAGAGTTCGGTGTTCGTGTTCGAATCGTACTGACGACATTGATGAAGATGATGCAGATGAAGATGATGATGAAAAAGATTCAGATGAAGAGGTTATCATCAGCAACTTTCCTGAACATTCAGGAGAGCATGGAGAGGAGTCAGTGAAACTATCATCCCATATTCGATGTGCCTCCCACACATTGAACTTGGTAGCAACAACTGATGCAGATAAAGGACTGAATTCACCTGGACTAAAGAAGTAAAGCATTCTGCAATGGGAAAATGTTCGGCGCTGTGGAATGCTGCTGGTAAACCCAAGTCAGCAGAAAAAATACAGGAAATAACTGGCGTCCAATTTAGGTACCCATGCGTCACCCGATGGAACTCAATGTACGACTCATTAAGCCAAATATATAAACATAAGAACGACGTGAATGTAGCTCTTGAAGAAACTGAATCTACCCATCCTCAAAGACAATGAATTGGAATTTATTTCAGAATATTTGTCTGTTCTAAAACCAATTGCAGCAGCCCTCAACAAATACAGGCAGAGAAAGAATGCTACTACGGTTGTCTTCTTCCAACAGTCCTAGTGACTCAAGATGCCCTCGCAAGATTGGAGCCTATCCAACCAAACGACCTGCGCTTGAGACACTGCATGCCATTACTGGCAGTAGCGTCTCTGGCTTCAATGCCAGATTTGGTCATTTTTTGTCGTTGAGCCCGAGGTAACTGATGCCGTTTTGGCCTCAGTATCTCATCCGTATTTCAAACTTAGATGGATATCATTGTTGCAAGGGCCTAATTTCGGCGATCATGAAGCAATCAAGTCTCAAGTAAAAAGACAAGCTGCAAATGGCTGTAAGAAATTGTAATTCTGACAGCAGTGGTAATAGTTCGGTGACTCAGACTCATCATCTGAAGACGATTTCTTCAGAACTATGGACGGCTCATTCTCTGCTCCTAACAACAAGGAAGACTTGGAAGTCCTCAATTATTTGCAGGACACCAGTAAGGCACTCGACTCTTTAGATAGGTATCCTGCTATAAAGAAGATCTTCAAGAGGTATAACACCACGCTACCTTCCTCTGCACCAGTGGAACGGTTGTTTTCGTTTGCTGGCATGGTTCATAGCCCCAAACGAAGTCGTCTCTCGGATGGTAACTTTGAACAATTGGTTTTGCTGAAAGCAAATGTTTACAGCGGTTGAACATTAAATTAACACTCTTAACTTGCGGTTTTTACCCTTATATTGTCAGTAATTGCGTACTGCAGTAAAACTGTAAAATTAAATTCTATGTAAAAAAGTTTACTTATTATGCTGACCATTCATTGATATGGGTTATGGACCTGGTGAAATGAGAATTGAGAAAAATAGAACTAAAAACTATATGTAGGTCATTTAATAGTTTTTTCTTTGCTGATAAGTTATGATAATACTAAGTTTTAAGTTTACCACCTGAAAAACTGAAAGGGGAATCGTCAATCCCCGTGGTTTAGATCAGGTGACATGGGTAGGATGCGATGCTTGTATTGCCTCAGCCCTCAGGGGAGTATTAGGAGTGATACTTTTCAGGAGTGATTAACAAAATAATTTGTTTTTGTTTACTCTACAAGAGTACAACTTTTTTCAATTCATATAAAAGTGATCTTAAAAAGTGATCTTGAAAAGTGATCTTCAAGATCACGATCTTGATCTGGATCTCCAAGATCACATTTTTCTGGTGATCTGATCTTGATCTTCAAGATCACATTTTTCTGGTGATCTGATCTTGATCTTCAAGATCACCAAAGTTGGTGATCTTGCCCATCTCTGATGGTACCACACAAAACACTGTAATACTTAACAAGGCTTATTTGGAAAGGAGTAGAAAATTGGGAGAGTCCAAGTACTGAAGTTTCCACCACAAAGCCCTGATCTAAACTCCACTGAACATTTGTGAAAACCAATAAAAAATGATGTTTCAAGAGTGAAGCCAACAGTCTTTTGCGGGACCTCTGGCGTACTGTTCATTCGAAACTAAGAAATTCCTACGAAAAAGCTACAGGCTCTTGTTGATTCGTTGAAGTGATTCGAAGATGCGAAGAAAGGTCTAGAATAATTTTTTGCATTATAAAAACCCTTTATTCGTAATGAAAAAAGCAGATGAATGTCAGCTAAATCCTACTGCAGTGCACCCTGTTGACTATTAATCATTCCCGACATATTTTTCACCTAACTGCAGAGGGGTCAACTTTACACCTGTATAGTTTTATGCAGTTTTGCAGCAGGTCAGCTGCTGAATTTGGTCAACCTGTAATTTTAATATTACATTCTAATCGTTTTGATAGTCTTCCTGCTGTACGCTTATCATCAGCGGTCGTAGTTTCAATGTATTATTTCAGTGGTTCTTAACCTTTGTAGGCTGCGACCCACATTCTGGTCGCGGGGCTAGCTCGGCGACCCATGCCTTCAAACAGTTCACTCGTAATAGATATAAAATAAATAATTAATGGTGAATGATTAGGAATAACATAAATAAATGATAAACGACAATTTAATGACTCAATCAAAGTGGCTTGGCAACCCAATTTGGTTTGCGACCTAGGGGTTGAGAACCACTGTATTATTGATGACGTTTTCAATGCAAGTTTCAAAAACCGATTTTCACGAATTTCTAACTGTCTGTACCTTTCTCTGGATAACATCATTACAGTATGCTTTCCTCCATCACAACAACGCGCTTTGGGACCATATTTCATACCTGTAAGTAGAAAAAAATAGGAAAGTTCACCAGTGAAAAAATTGGATCCATTATTTCATACGGTAAAATATTGGCTTCTACTGATATCTGAAGTATTGCTTTCACATATTTACAAAATAATATTAATGAATTCATAGAAAGAACGCCTGATTGTTAACTTTGGTTAACATTCATTCAACAACCAGACAAAGCCAGACAAAACCAGACAAAGCCAGACAAAACCAGACAAAACGTTCGAGTGCACTTTTTTAAAATTTAATTGCGATACGTTAAGGAGTAATTACGCTGTTTGTAGAAAACATTCTTCAGTGACATCACTAATTTCGATCTTTTTATCATCAAAGAAAAATTTATAATCTTAATATATATATATATATATATATATAATATATATATATATATAATATATATATATGAGGAGAGGAGAAGAGATAGTAGAGGAGAAAAGAGAGCAGAGGAGTAAAGAGAGCAGAGGAGAAGAGATAGCAGAGGAGAAAAAGAGCAGAGGAGAAGAGATAGCAGAGGAGAAGAAACGGAAGTTATATTGTAAATAAATAGGCTTCAATTCTTATTCATAAAATTGCTTTGTAATTATTATAACACTATGTACTTATCTGTACCAAAAAAAAAACAAAAAACAGACATGTATTAAGAACAGACGTTGCCAATGAAAGAGTAACCCCTGTCTCTCTCTTTTTAAAAGTTAAATTACTTTGTACGTTAAATTACGTTTTCCGTAAAGATGATTATGACGTCATCGGAGGAAGCCAGATGTTAATTAAAGTAGTACAAGTGTTAGCTAGTGCAGATGGTGGCGCCACAGGTGTTTAGTAAAGGTAATAATATAGATCAGAGCAAGCTCATGCAGTTAGAAATAAAGGGGAGGCAAAAGTTAATATCAGTGCGTGCAATAAACGCCACGCGACACGGTCCCCTCTTGGCATGGGGTAAGGGGGATTCGAGTTATGCACATTTCGTCGATGGGAAATTTCATCGATTCTTTAATAACCTAACCTAATCTAACTTAGCATAACCTAATCTAGCGTAACGTTAGGTTTGGCTATGTTCGGTTTTGTTAAATTAGTTTTTAGCGTGTTGATAGAATGTTCCGTTGAGTCAGTCGGTAAGGCCTATTGGTCCTAAAACTCAACATTCCTTTTTTTTAAATGTTTTTGAATTATTTTCAACATTTTCCCCTTAAATTCGAGGGGGAAAAATTAACATTTTTAAACTGAAAACGCAAATCAAATTTTCTTTTCAAACTTAATTTATTTTTTCAAATTTTAAACTAGCCAAAACATTTTTATATAAAACAGATACATTTCTTTGGGGTAAATAAATATTAGCAGCCATTTATAAATAGTAAAATTCCTGACCCGTTTGCAGAAGACGAGAAGACCATGTTTTTAAAGTGTCGTGGATCACGCTGTATATGATAAAAACGCAATTAAGTGATAAATATGCGATAAAATATGTATATTATATATATATATATATATATATAATATATATATATATGATACAGACAGACTGTGCATGGAACAAGGAACTCCTCTGGAAAAATTAAATCCACTATAGTCCGAACAAGTAATAGTAAATGACAAACCCTATACTTTTTTCTTTTTCATGATGTTAGCCCTACGTGGGCAACGGGTCACTTGCAAAGCGGCCCCAAAAATATTTCTCTCACCACCTATCTGCAAAGCAGATAGGATCCAGCTTTGGGACAGGATCTAGGGCCTCTTTGCGAGTGACCCGTTGCTCACGTGGGGCCAATATTATGAAAAAGAAAAACTATAGTGTTTGTCATTTACCATTACTTATTCGGACTATAGTGGATTTAATTTTCCCAGAAGAGTTCCTTGTTCCATGCACGGTCTGTGTGTATCATGAAAAAACCTCAGGGGACCATTCTGAGTTCATCCCCATATATATATATATATATATTTTTTTTTTTAAGTACAAACAACACAGTATAATTGATGTAAAGAACGACGCTTGTGGAGAAGAGCGCTTCGCACAAGATGAGGAGGGAGAACGAACAAATGAAAAATGAGGTACCACCCGGGAATCGAACCCGGGATCATCCGATTGCCGGTCAGATATGCTATCCACTACACCATGGACCTCGATCAATCAGAAGTCGTAATTCTCCTACATACGAGCAGAAACCAATGCCATGATGGGGCACCTTCGCATGCCGTACATATATACATTTTAACTGCAAACAACACACAGTATAATTAATGTAAGAACGACGCTTGTGTAGAAGAGTGCTGCTTCGCACAAGATGAGGAAGGAGAACGAACAAATTATACTGTGTGTTGTTTGCAGTTAAAATGTATATATGTACGGCATGCGAAGGTGCCCCCTCAGGGCATTGGTTTCTGCTCGTATGTAGGAGAATTACGATTTCTGATTGATCGAAGTCTATGGTGTAGTGGATAGCATATCTAACCGGCAATCAGATGATCTCGGGTTCGATTCCCGGGTGGTACCTCATTTTTCATTTGTTCGTTCTCCCTCCTCATCTTGTGCGAAGCGCTCTTCTACACAAGCGTCGTTCTTTACATATATATATATATATATATATATATATATATATATATAAAGAGAGAGAGAGGTTCACACGTATATGTTATGTATCTTTGAAAAGAATAAAGCATTGGAATTTGTTTTAAAAACAAAAAAAATATCGTTATTGTCTGTATTTTTTCGCAAGCCAAAAAGACAAAGCCAAGAAAACATCAATAGTAAAACTCAGTCAACTCAGCCATGGATTTCCCAGAGGGTTTTGGGAAAATCCATGACGGAGTTGAATGAATGATTTACTTCTGAAAAAAATGAGGCTTCTGAACAATACACTCTAGTCGTATAATGCATTTGGTTCGACCTCAGGTCCCTCACTCCAACTTTATGTGGCAGACGGGGTGAAGAAGGGGGGGGGGGGGGGGGGGAATTTATTTTATCTTCCCCCAAGTTGGGGAGAGATTTTTCATATCAGATCCTTCTTGACTGTAGAGTGTAGAACGTTCAGTGGACCAACCAACCAAATCAACCAAAATTTAGATCTTTGTCTAGTCATTTTAATCTCGGTTAAAGAAAAATTTCAAGAGAGAAGAAAAGCTTTAACAAAAATCTTGAAACTCGTTCTTGAATTGGCTGAGTTTGTATTTCTCAAATTTTGGCATCTCTGTCAAGGACTGATTTTACGAATGAATTCCCCGAAAGGCTAATTTTGGTATTAAATTTTCCTTCGAGACTTTCAAATACGATGGAAAGTGAAATTAAAATTCAGTAAACAAATTTTGGAATCCATTTTTATAGCTTTTAACTTTATTTTTTTCTTTTAACCTTATAAGAGTAATCTGTACATTTACGAATTATATTCTTGTATCTCAATTAAGTGTTCTTAACTCTGTTTATGTATCTGTAAATACAGTTAATAACCATTATGGATTAGTGGATTTAATGAATCTGCTATTGTATCTTGTTTTAAACTTCTTTCTAAGAGTGAAGGCAAAATGCCAAGCACTTGCAAATATTATTTCACCCGAGCTATTTCAAGTATTTTAAATTTTTTACTCTGTATCGCTAATATTACTTTTTATTTCAATTAAATATTATTATAATTTTGTTTTAATTTGGTCTTAACATAAGATGCACTTCAAAGTATAAAAATTTGCTTCAATTTTTGTTTTAATTATCAAAATTTTACGATAATCTCAATAAAAATGTTCATTATATACATAACGCAGTTCAGTATGAGATGTTTCCTCCCCCAGTCTCAAAATGAACTCTTCCAGACTTCGGACTCTGTCACCTCCAGCAACCATGCGGTTTCATTATGACGTCATGATTACGCCATAGAAGAACACCACTTTCATTTCATATTCATCTATTTTTCACTTCTTTCTCTCCATTTCTCTTTTATTCCTCATGAAAGAAGAAGAAGAAAAAGAAGAAGAAGAAGAAGTAGAAGAAGAAGCAGAATTGATAAGTGGATCACTGCCCGATTTATTTGCATAAATATAATAATAATTAGAACACATATTCGAATGTTATTTCTGACATGTTTTTAGACGAAATAGTTCACTATTTGTTCTACACTTAATGGCTGCATTGACAGTATTAGCAATATCGGTTTGGTTGTGTAAAATATCGACAAGTTTTTTCATTTACGGAGAGAGAGAGAGAGAGAGAGAATGTGGATTTAATGACAAAAAGAAAACAAACTTCTAAAGTTGCCACAAATATATATATACTGTATGTGTGTGTGTGTGTGTAGGCAAAAATAAAGGTACGATGATATTTGCTTTTTTGCTTTCTACGCAATAAATAATGTATATTTTCTATAATACAAATGTATATTATGTTAAACCTTTAGAGTATTTCTTCATCGTTATAATCTGTCTATTGCGTATTAACTTGGCTTGGTTTAAAAAAATTTTAATAATCATTATTTGAAAAACTAGTTTATTTTAGGAACAAAATGATTAAATATTTAAAAGAAAAGGCAGTGAGAATGCACTTTCAAAATTAGTTCTAAGAACAGACATTTTGCGTTGTATGATATGGAAGTGAAATTATTTCTTCAAAATTATACGATACTGTACTTGAAAAAACAAAAAACGATCGTACACAAATAGTTATTTGTTATAATTATTAATGTATAATATAAATATTAAGTCACGAACTGACAACAAAGGTATTAAAAAAATAAATGACGGTTACATAACGGTGCCAAAGAAATATAGGTGCCCTTGAAATTCTTTCTGACCTTGAACTTGAAATGAAGTGATGACGTCAATTGATTACGAACGAACGAACGAACGAACGAACGTTACGAACTGGAAAGAAAAGTTGCCAACGATTTATTTTTTTTTTAATAATAATAAAAGTGATAATTTTAAAACCAATTTAAGGATTCAGAATTGTAGAATTGAAATATTTATTAACTTAATTAATTCTAAAAGGCGAAAATAATTGTATGAACTTAATCTAACATCAAAATATTAAAGAAAAGGTTCATAGTTACATCATGACTCATCCTTCGTTGGAAACTGTTTCTTTTTAGTTATTCATTGACAAAGAAATTCTAAAAGCAATTCCTTTGATTGCAAAATATATTAGAAATATATAAAATTAATTTATTTATACCAGAAATTCGCTCATAAACTGTATTTAATTTAAAAATATTTAACAATTCAGCATTTTATTCTCTACACAGTATGTTTTGAAACTTCATAAATGTTAATCTAAACATTTTTTTTATATATACTTTTGTAGGTAAAAGTCAAGACATTTTCACCATTTTAATAAATACAATTTCTAAATGAATTACATAAAGAGCAGTGAATTATTATAATAAAAATCAATATATCTTAGTAAGAACTTTCACACTGGTTTGGTTTTCTTTAGGGTAGAAAACAAATAATGTTTTACTTATTAGTATTTTTATATAATTTCGGTATTTATGTTTTGTCAAGTATATTTGTTTATAAGAAAAAAAATAAGGCGTATCTTATTAGTATTATATTAAATAATTTCACCATTTATGACAATAATCAGTGGTTTCTCGGAATCCACCTACTCTTGTCATTCCTCACTCACGTTCCACCCACTTACCAGCTACCCTACGGAATAATGTATGTAAGTGGTTTGAAAGGCTATATATATATAATATATATATATATATATATATATATATATATATATATATATATATATATATATATATACACAGACTGTGTATATATATATATATATATATATATATATATATATATATATATATATGTGTGTGTGTGTGTGTGTGTGTGTGGGAGGCGGGCGGTAATCATTTGAAAAACATGAGCTAAAAAAAGTGTGCTTAAAATGATGAGTCATTGTATCATAAGGAAAAATATTTATTTATTATTAAAATTGTCGATTGAATTCCAGCCTCAGTCTATTTTTATAATCGCTTTGCATAGAGATGGAGAGAGATGGGGAAGACTGGTTCCACCCCCCTCAGTCTTGCTTTGCACCCTTTTTTCCCCTCCCCTTTCTTCAATTCCTCGTTATTCCTTCCTATATCCTTTCTAGACACTGTTGGCAAATAAATAAGTAAAGAAATATATAAAAAGCAAATTTAACCACGCCGCGTGAAACTTTTGTCCTTGAGACTAAGTAAATTACGCTCTTTAGTGTAACAGCGAAATGTAGGCCTATTTCCTCTACCAAACGCGCTCAGGATATTAAATTAGAATTAAAATTTTCTTCAGACAGGCTGCAGACCTACATTGCATCTAACATTTTATTCATATTCTCAGACGAAAGACGCAGGTAACAAAGATATGGAGTGCCACCGTATAAAAAAAAACTTTCGTTGGGCTTGGTTTTTGGCACTTGGCACATTAATCATTTATTTCCAAGAGATAAAGAGAAATCTCCTCCCTATTCCTTCATAGTATTGAACTCGCGGATTCACTTCATGCTGCTAGATTGTCAGAGACAGTTTAAAGAACCTTGTGTGTGTGTATATATATATATATATAATCAGCTGAGTTTGTGCTTGACTTCAGAGCTGACCCAGTTTCAGAGAGAAATAGGCACCCGTCCTAATCAATAATACAAGGTCATCAGCTGTTTCTATCTTCTTCCCCATTGAAGAGGGGAGGGGGGGGTTGGGGAAATGGGGGTATGTCGAAAAGAAGAAGGAGAAGTGGGGGAAAGAAATTAGGTAGGTGAGCCACAATGGGGGAGGGCCTAAAAGTGGGCGGAGTTAATTGCATCTTCCCCCATCATTCTTTGTGGGAGAAGAGAATGCAAGAAAATTAGATAATTTCTAGAAAAAGTGACCAAATGTACACACACACACACACACTCTATGCATATATATAAGAAAAGCAATTAGCAATATATACCGACAGTGGGACATCTTAAATTTTGTATAAAATCTAAGACGTTTCAATTAAACATTGTTTCTTCATCTGACTCACCTTTTACATCTGTGAAGATTTATCATTTATTTTTTGCTTTTCTCTCTCTCTCTCTCTCTAACATTTTTAAGGATATTATTAAAATATCTGACACCTAACTAACTTTTGTTAATTATGTTTATAAAAGTGATAATAGTTTCCCAATTATGTTTCCTATGAGAACTAATTCGTAAAACAATTAGCGTCACTGAAAACATTAGCTCCCGCTTCTCAGATTACTCTTACGAGGACCATGAGGAGTAACTACCTTCACCCTATATCCAATCCTTTTAGCATCTTATTTTTAAGCTTAGAAAATCCCAAACTCCTTATATATATATATATATATATATATATATATATATATATATATATATAATGTAATGAACGACGCTTGTGTAGAAGAGCGTTCCGCACAAAATGAGGAGGGAACGCTCTTCTTCACAAGCGTCGTTCATTACATTAATTATACTGTGTGTTGTTTGCAGTTAAAATATATATATATATATATATATATATATATATATATTTATTTCCACGCAAAAATCACTTGGCTCCATTATTATCATCAGTATATATTTATGTATAATTATATACATCGGTCTCTCTTGCTATGCACTGCAGAGCTTGCCCTACGGGGTACAGGCATGATTTTCCTATTGGTATTTGCCTTGTAGGTCTATTTTTCCGTTTGATGAAATTAAAAACTGTTAGGTCAGTTCAGGCTCGGTTAGTTGAGCTAATTCGAGTTAGTTTAAGATGGATTATGTTAGGTTAGATTTGGTTTAAAAAAAAAGTCTCTTCAACTTTTCAAAAATGATAGAAATGAAAATGTTTACAATTTTTCATCTCGACAGTTTATTTCATTGGCTGCGCGGATCAGCTGCGCGTTGGAGTCCATTATTCCTTGTGTTGGCAAGCGCAAGCACTGGCAAAAAGCTAGAAAGTACCCAGTGACCCATGAGCCTCTTCGGATGTAGGTTGATAGTCAATCTGCGTTCCGTCGGATCTGATCGAATGGCGTCTGGCGAAGTTTAAAATATAAAAAGAGTTTTTAGCTAAATTGCGTTCTAATTCCAACATGACTTCAGTTCTTGGAGACATTATGGAAACCCAATATTACTAAGAATCTTCATCAGAGGAAATATACTTTTACATAATTTTACACGATTCGCCTTGCCAAATATGTGATAAATCTTGTACATTTAGAAAATTAATGCATCATTTTAAAACATCATCTCCCCCCCCACACACACACACGTGTTTAGCTTCCTTACACAACCACGACACTTTCGTACCGCACATATTCAACTCTGTATGGAGGCATTCACCCAATTTTAAAACCTAATAACTCTAACCAAACCTAATTTAACTTTATCTAACCTAGCCTAACTTCAATTATAACCCATTTTTTCTTGATAAAAAATAACATTTATAAAGATAATGTCGGGATACGCACGCTCGTGTGGCGATGATCTCTGTGAGTATCTTCAAGATCATTGTAGTTCCATAGGTAACACACAACACACACACACACACACACACACACCAGGATTCAGGTTTCGCCCATTCATGAACAACGATTCGTTGAACGTGCATGAGCGTTCTTTTATTTTAATTAGAATTCACTTGAATGCATTCTTATCTACAGGGTGGGCCGTAAGTTTCCATACATAGGAAAAATTAAACGTTTGTTTTTATGTTTCAGATACCCTAAGAATATGCGTTTGACGTAAGATCTTGTTTACTGATGAAGCAAATTTTTACGTCAATGGAGAGGTTAATCGGCAAAACATACGTTATTGGAGTAATGCTAACCCTAACTGGCTGAGTCCGACGAAGATGCAAGGTGCCGGTAAAGTGATGGTGTGGGCCGGGATATGGGGTGACAGAATTATTGGACCAATTTTTGTCAGTGGAAATCTTAATGCCGAAAGGTATCTTAACATGTTGCAAGAAGAGATTTTCCCATCCCTGCTAAACGAGGAAGGTAACTTCCCAGTTTACTTCCAGCAAGATGGAGCTCCACCTCATTATGGTCTTCACGTGCGTCGGTATTTGGATCAGCAGCAGTTTCCGGATGCTTGGATTGGTCGGCGTGGTCCTGTGGAGTGGCCTCCCAGATCACCAGATCTCACCCCCCTTGATTTCTATCTTTGGGGCACTTGAAGGCCATGGTGTATCAGGAAAAGATACGAGACATAAATCATCTAAAGGAACGTATCACCAACGCCATTACAAGCATAACGTCAACTGTGCTAATGCGTGTTCATCAACAGTGGGGAACACGTATTGAAATGTGTTTTCAAAACAATGGCAACCATGTAGAGCATATTATATAAATAAAAATGGTTGTCCATAAAAAAATGTTTATTTTTCCTATGTATGGAAACTTACGGCCCACCCTGTAGTTCGTGAGTGACCTTTATTCTCTGTAAGAAAATTTTCCTACCAAATTCACATTTTTAAAAGTTGAGGAAAAGGCCTCCGACTTTTCCTCAGGAGTGTAACTCACTTCCATTTTAACCATTGTGTGTTATTCTACCTGCAACAAAAAAAAGGTCCCAAAACAATATATGGATTTGAACATTTGTTTTAGTTCTAATGCATTTATTTTGTAAATTTATTTTAAAATAAAGTTTCCTATGAGACCTTATGGGACTTCTGGGACATCATATATATATATATATATATATATATATATATATATATATATATATATATATATATATATATATATATATATATACTGTGGTATATATATATATATATATATATATAAGGACAGAAGTTCACATGAAAATGTTTGAGCTTCTTGAAGATCATTTTCGAATAGAAACCCCTTTGCCGTGAGTTTTAAGGGTCTAAATTTGTGTGCGATTTATGTTAAGTCCAGGTGCTGTAACCTATACGTTTCGGTACTTTGCCAGACTTTTGTTCGTTTTGATTAAGTTTTTCATTACAAAATCTTCTGACCTTAACCACGGCACAAAGTTACTCCTTCAGGTTTGAGTTATCATTGATATTTCGAATATAATAAAGGTTTCAGGTTGCGTCTCCAACCAAGTAGGATCTAGGGATCACATGAGGCCACGCCTTCTCTTATTAACAGCAAAGAGCTAACATAAAGCATTTTAGCAAATTTTTTTCTTAAAAAATCTCCGGAGCATAAACATTTTATACCTTTTTTTTTTTTTGTAATTATGCCAACTACACTGAAAGTTCGTAACTGCTGGAAGTTCCTTAACACGAGAGAGAGAGAGAGAGAGAGAGAGAGAGAGAGAGAGAGAGAGAGAGACAAAGGACAATTCGTACGCCAGTTGTTAGCTTCTCTTTTGCCACTGGTGGATGGCAACACTGTTCCCAGGAGAGAGGTTGGAACAGTCAATTAAGAGAGAGAGAGAGAGAGAGGAGAGAGAGAGAGAGAGAGAATGATGCTAAGCACACACATGCAGAATGATTTAGACCAGCCCAGCAACACACAACAGTTCTCATATTTTGAAACAGTTCTTCTGAATTAATTGGAGACACTTTCGTCAAAATAATTCCCAGCAAATATTTTTGAGATCCGGATGATATAACGTAGGGTTGAGAGAGTCCTAATTCATTGAGCAATAATTCCTTCACTTAAAACCATTTAAATAAAAAATACATATATATATATATATATTAGGTGATTACCTTTAGTATCATTGTAAATTAGGTTATTTGTCGTGATAAAAATAAATAAGATATTAGTAAGTGAAATAAAGGGGAATTTTCCGTAGAGTTTATCAGCATAATTTATTTTTGCGAATCAACAACATCCAAAAATGTAATGCCCGCCTGTGGGTAGTACATACGGTTGAATTAGTGGCTTTACTTGAACGGGCGCGCACGCACACACACACACACACACACATATATATATATATATATACATGATAAATTTCACACTTAAACACGTGAAATGAATGAATGATACAAACTCACAAGGAAAAAGAAAATGATTCCAAGGCCTTTCGTGTATTCAGAAGTAATTCCCTGACGAGGTGTACTTCTGAATACACGAAACACCTGGAATTATTTTTCTTTTTCCTTGTGGATTTGTATTATAGACTATATATATATATATATATATATATATATATATATATACACAGCGCGTCGGTGGTGTAGTGGTTAGCATCGCTGACTACAAATTCATCGGTCCCGGGTTCGAGACCCGACGGCAGCCGGCGCGCAGCAAAACCAAGTTGTTCATCCTTCCACACAATAAAGAAAGTGGTTGGTAGATAAATGGGTACCGTAGGTGGCCTAGTGGTTAAGACGCTGGGCTGCTGATGGGGCGTGGTTCGGATTCCACGTTAAACTGTAGGTCTAAGGTGGAGTGAAAAGCTTGACCTTCGTCAGAATGAACAATTCGGGCGGAAGCTAACCAAAGGTAACCCAAAGGTTATATATATATATTATATATATTATCCTAGTTTACAATCACATAATCTAAAATTTTACGTAGACAACATATATATGAAGATCGTAATATTGTGACCTTCATATATGATGTCAATATATATATATATATATATATATATATGAAAATTATTTCACGAAAGTGACACGTGAAAATATTTATGATGAATAAAACTTTGTTTCTTTTCCCTTCGTGGTTTTATTCATTATATTATATATATATATATATATATATATATATATATACACACCAACTGAAAGCGGTGGGATTTTTTTTTTCACAAAATTTTCTGTTTGTTCATTTTGCTTACTGAATTTTTATTTATTATTAAAAAAAATTTTAATTAATGTAACAAAAACGTTGTGATTTTTACATATTTTACGAGAGTTGCCCCTTATTGTTTTATTATTTCTTTTTACAAAAGACAAAATAAATGACTTCGGCTGTATTTGTATTGAGTTAGCAACAAGGTACGAAGCTGAAAGTTCGGGGTTTTTTTTTTTTTTGCTTTAAAGCAGATAGAAGGAACTGAGCTGCATAGAGTCAGGGTTTTTTTTTTTTTTATTTATTATTTCAGATTTTTTTTTAAAACAATTTATTTTTCGGAAACTATTTTTTTAACTGACTCGCTTTTCATTTGTTTTCTTTTGAGAATGAAAACAAAAATTTTATTTAGATAATTTTTTTTAGTTTTGTTTAATAATAATAATAATAATAATAATAATAAATTAAATAAAATTTGGGTTCATTTTAATAATGAATGTTTGAAATTAGAATTAAATATATATTTTTTTTAATAATTATCCTTTATTATTTTATTTCCCTTTCGAAAATGCAACATTTTAAGAGAAAAATTGTAAATAAAATACTGTATAGAAAAATCTTTCTAAAAATATAGCATCTTTCCATGCCAATAAATAAGAAGTTTTGGTCACAAACTTTTACTGTAAGTTAGGACTGAATTTGCGGCTATGACAACTATTGTATCTTTGATAAGAAGTATGAAGACTGAGATCGGTTGGAATCATGAATCGATTGAGTCTGTGTCCTCGAAGCGGGTAGGGATCCTTTTTTCTTTTCCCTCCCGCGAGACGGTGTCGGCGATTCCCCAGTCCGCGTCTGTTGTCTTTTTATAGGGCTTGCTGACCTCGTGGAAGGGGTTGGTATGCCTCAGGCTTCGGATCCCCGAAACTACAAAACGAGCTTGGCTCTTCACGACCGCTCGCGCCTCGTTGAGCAATGGCATTTGCGCGTGCTCTCGTATTCACACTCGTTTATCCCTCTTCCTTTTCCCCGACATTCCCACGTTTTTCTTCTTTACTAAAGTTTATCTTTTTCCTTCTTTCCTTTCATGGCAACACCAACGACATCACTATATTTGACGACAAGAAACAGCGGAGATACTCATCTAATGAAAAGGATAACTTAAGAAAAGTTTTACGAGGAAAAAATGTCCTTTTAAAAGTGAGAAAATTCAGCTTTCTCAAATAAATCTGAATATCTGTTTATATATATATATATTTATATATATAATTATATATATATATATAATATATATAATTATATATATAGAGAGAGAGAGAGAGAGAGAGAGAGAGAGAGAGAGAGAGAGAGAGAGAAGAGAGAGAGAGAGAGAAAAATTTAATATCCATTATTATTAACTGTTCATAATATATATATATATATATATATATAACAAACTCAGAATGGTCTGTGTTTAACATATATATATATATATATATTATATATATTATATATACACGAGTAAAAGTAAAATTGCTTTTAGAGTTTTAGAGACAAGTGAAGGTATTAATATTCACAAAACAAGTTTCGACATTCACGTATGTTTCAGTTGCAGTCAAAGAATTTAATACGAGTAAAATACAAGGGTTTTACTCGTATTAAAATTAAACTCTTTGATTGTACAAATGATGGGATACGTGAAGCATTCGGAAAGTGTCTGTGAATCTTAATAAAATGTTCTCTGATTTTGTTTCGACTTAATAAAAACGTGTTCATTACGTTATCTTACAATATATATATATATATATATATATGTTAAACACAGACCGTGCATGGAACAAGGAACTCTTCTGGGACAATTAAATCCACTATAGTCCGAATAAGTAATGGTAAATGACAAATACCATAGTTTTTTTTTTTTTCATGATTTTAGCCCGACGTGGGCAACGGGTCTCTCGCAAAGAGATCCCATAAATATAGCTTCCCTCACCAGCTATCTGCAAAGCAGACAGGATCCAGCTTTGGGACGTGGATCTAGGGTTTAAAGCAAGCCTAGACCCCTACACTCAGAACCTCTATCCACGTCCCAAAGCTGGATCCTGTCTGCTTTGCAGATAGCTGGTGAGGGAAGCTATATTTATGGGATCTCTTTGCGAGAGACCCGTTGCCCACGTCTGGCTAAAATCATGAAAAAGGAAAAAAACTATGGTATTTGTCATTTACCATTACTTATTCGGACTATAGTGGATTTAATTGTCCCAGAAGAGTTCCTTGTTCCATGCACGGTCTGTGTTTAACAATAATGTTCTCAGGGAACCATTCTGAGTTTGTGTATATATATATATATATATATATATATATATATATATATATATATATATATATATATATATATATATATATATATGGGAATGAACTCAGAATGGTTCCCTGAGGTTTTTTATGATACACACAGACCGTGCATGGAACAAGGAACTCTTCTAGGATAATTAAATCCACTATAGTCCGAATAAGTAATGGTAAATGACAAATACTATAGTTTTTCTTTTTCATTTTGCTAGCCCGACGTGGGCAACGGGTCACTCGCAAAGAGGTCCCAAAAATATAGCTTCACTCACCAGCTATCTGCAAAGCAGATAGAATCCAGCTTTGGGACAAGATCTAGGGCTTAAAGCAGCCTAGCCCAGCTACATTTAGAACCTCAATATAAGCAAAAGACTCGCTGCCTTCACGTCAGATTGAATGCATCAAAGAAAAAGGGGTAACTATTTATTTTTAGCCAAAAACCAAAACTTAAACCTCAACTGGCAGAATTGAGCGTCCACTTTTCAAGGCACATAACATGTCTGTTTGAAGATGGGAATGAGTTCATTCCCATATATTATTTATTTATTTATTTATGCCACGCCTCGGTGGTGTAGTGGTTAGTATCGCTGACTACGAATCCATCGACCCCGGGCTCGAGACCCGGTGACTGCAGGCGGCGCGCAGCAAAACCCAGCCGTTCATCCTTCCACAGAATAAGAAAAAAAAATATTGGTAGGTAGGTAAATGGGTAGCCTAGTGGTTAAGAGGGTGGGCTGCTGGTGGGGCGTGGTTCGGATTCCGTTAAACTGTAGGACTGTAGGTCTAAGGTGGAGTGACAAATTTGACCTTCGTCAGAATGAACAATTCGGGCGGAAGCTAAACCAAGGTTAACCAAGGTTAATACGTACCCAATATTCTAATCATCTGCATTTAAAAGTGGGTACATTTTTGTGGGGGTTGGGGTCGGGGTTACTGGGTACATAGTTCTTGTACGATGGAATATTTGTTGCAGTATTTGCATAATCACTCTTCAACCCCAATCGTTCGCGAATATATATTTATTTAAACCAAAAAAGTATAAGATTTTATTGTTATTGAAAATAAAATGCATTAGTAATAATAAATATAATTAGTCACTCACATTACACATATTTTGGCTTCCTTTTCCGACAATTAATAAACTTATGTTGAATATATAGAAAAGTTTGTAGAAAAGTTCTCTTTTAGAAGGATATATTATTATTATTATTATTATTATTATTATTATTATTATTTGCAGGGGAACATTACTACATTATTATTATTTCTAGGGGAAACATTACAGTCCCATTGGTACTGAAAGAGTTAAAATAAAGGTTCGCCTCATTTTCGGGTCATCTTCTCAGTGCTGTATCTTAGAACTACAGCTTTTGATGTTCCAAACCAAAACGAGAGATGACCAACAATGGCGATTCTCATGCTGTCATTTCTTCGGTAGTTAAACAAATATTTACCAATCACTTACAGTTTATTTAGTACATTGAGGTCACATTTAAATCTATTTCGCTTTTATCGTTCGATTGAATTTTTAAAAATGGTCTCCAACCAGGATGGGTCAATGACACGTTTGCAGAGTCTCGCCTAACATCACACCAACTGGGGCAAAATAAAACCCCAGCATGCACACGGAGCCAACGAATGGAACGATAAAAATATTACCAACACCGGACCTTTCGTTGTTGTCCTCTTCTTCAGTTCCTGAGAACAGCCTAGGGACATGAATACATCCGAACAGGGAGGAACAATCTTGAGTGAGGAAACAGTTCTTTGGTGCGCAACAACCATTAAAACTACACCAAATTTGAAACGGATTGAAACTGTTTTATTCCCCCCAACTCTCTCTCTAGTAACTTCTTCCCCATCCCTCCTTTCGGGGAAATGAAACTCCGTTGCTCCTCCCCTTTTTCCATTCATCAACACAATACAAGTGACTAACTGTTCGCCCCTCTCCTTCGTCTATGGTGGAGAGAAGCCTTTGACTGATGACAGTTTATGTAATACAGAGCAGACTAAGAGAGGGCAATTTCTCTACCAATTTTGAGGGTATGGGAGTAAATGGAGGGTGGAATGGGTTAAAAGTGGGATTAGAACTCCCCATTTTGAGCAAAATAATATTCATTCGTATTGATAATGAACTAGAAATTAAATTTTCTACTTACAAATTATCTCGTATATTTTCTGTAAATTTGTTGTATAAGAAATATTTTCCACAACATATACACAAATATATAAACACCAAAAACCAAAAAAAAAAACCAATTCGGAGGTGAAATAAGAGTCATCAGAAAAAGCTTTTTTTATATATATAATTTAACTGATTATTTCTCGTTAATCCTCAAATGCTTGTTTACAATCAATCGATGTGGGCAAATACAAACGAAGGAACATACCAGTCAATAAAAATGCCTAAATAAATTCAATAACTGAATTCTCTTTGTTCTTTTTAACCTGTCTGTCATTTATCTGAATTATTATATTATTATTATTATTATTATTATTATTATTATTATATGGAATGGATTTTTTCAGATTTTTCTTCAAAACTATTCGACAATTTAAATGTTTAAATTCATTAACTTGCTAAAATATTTATATATATATGTTACATAGATATGTGTGTGTATATATAGGCTTACTCATGTAATGTACAGGGTGTTTCAGGTCGACCCTAGAAATATGGAAATTGCGGAATTTGTAGCAAGTAGGTAGTAATTCAATGTAGTACAAATTAGGTCAAACTACAAATTCCGCCAATTTCCATATTTCTAGGGTTAACCTGAAACACCCTGTAAACATAATGTGTACACATACATAATATACACATTATTAATTTAAGTATATATGTATATATATTATCCTTTGATGTTAAATAGCCTTAAAATTAAAGCTTAATTGTATATATATATATATATAATATTATATATATATAATATATATATAAGGGTTATCACAAAATAGACTGAGAGTAAAATCAAGAGAGAAGCTGCAAAAATGTTAGTGCCGCAAGGAAGAAGCTAGAAGCTTGTATAGGCCCTCCTGAAGTTTTCTAAGTCAAATGTCTTTTCCTGTTAAGAACGTTAAACAAAATGCCTTTCCCGTTTTAAGAAAGACAAACAAACAAAAGGTGTTGCTGTTAAGAACTGATAAGCAAACAGAACGTCTATTCCTGCTAAGAAGTGACAAACAAAGAAAATGGCTGTTGCTGTTAAGAACTGATAAACAAACAGAATGTCTGTTCCTGCTAAGAAGTGACAAACAAACAAAAGGTCTGTTCCTGTTAAGAAGCGACAAACAAGTTGTCTGCTCCTATTAAGAACTGACAAATAAATTGTGTGTTCCTGTTGAGAAATGACAAACAAAGAAAATGGCTGTTACTATTAAGAACTGATAAACAAACAGAATGTCTGTTCCTGCTAAGAAGTGACAAACAAACAAAAGGTCTGTTCCTGTTAAGAAGCGACAAACAAATTGTCTGCTCCATCAAGAACTGACAAATAAATTGTCCGTTCCTGTTAAGAAATGACAAACATATTGTTCATTTTTGTTAAGCACTGACAAACAAACATTTTAAAAGAATGGAAAGAGAGGGTTAAGTCTTTATTATCCTATGAATGGAGTTGTTAACTTAACACATACTTATTTGGCTTTAAATAAAATTTATTAATATTAAAGCTCTAAAATTGGGAATGGTATAAGGGCTTAAGAAACATTTTATAAATGTTTTTTCGACACAGCCAAAAACTCACATTTTGTATAAATTTTAATTTGATTTTTTAAAACATTATCCCACCCCACCCTTATAAAAGACCAAAGCTACGCAATTGTTCTTCCCTGGATAAGGAGATCATTCAGATTTACGCTTCGTCTCACACTAAGTCATCATCAGGTTAGTTTAGCTTACAGTCAAGGCAGATAGTTGAGCGGTTACAGTGAATCTAGTTTCAATTTTGTTTATTCTATATTTTCTCTAGATTGGAGTTCACCATTGTTCAGAATTCGTCGAGATTTTAAAGAATTCTACAGTAGAATGACGATAGATAATTTGGGGGACAAAGCAGAATGGACGACATTGAAAAGGATTTAGTGTGGGTGAATTTCAATGTCTTCTTCCTCTCGTCTTACACAGTTCGTTGATTTTTTCAAGCAGAGGTTCGTCGTCGATGTTGGCTAAATCTCTTTCCATCTCCTGACGACGCGAAGGAGGGAATTCCCGTCCCAACACCTCTTCTGAAGAAGGTCCAGCAATCTCGGAGACAGGCGCGAAGGGAGATTGAGACTGCATCTGGAACTGTTGTTGTTGTTGTTGGCGGCGTGTAATTTGTTGTTGTTTTTCATGTAAAGTTGACGCATTTTGGTGATTTCGCAAAACTCACACTCGCATTCGGCGTAAGGACAGAAGTGCTTGTGCCCCTTCATGTCCACCTGCAGGTTGTGGTTCGCGCACATACGGCACTGCTGCTTCTTCTTCCTTTGAGGGGGCTGGGACTCCGAAGAAGGAGGAGCTGGCCTTTCCTCGGGATAATGAGAAGGGTGAGGCTCAAAATCGCTCGAAGAAGAAGTGGAAGGTCCAAGTCCAAATTCGGACTCCATAGCGACGTTGCTTTCACCCCCTCCCACAGCTCCATAATCCTCCAAAGAAGGAGAAATGCCAGGATTTGGAGCGTTAAAAGGCTCGGAGAAATAAACATCGTTCCCTTTGTTGTAGAACTTGAGCTTCTTTTTGGGGGCCATGGCAAAGGAACAGTACTGCTGAAAAGAGGCATCATATTAATACCGAAGTTTCTTTAGAAGGAAACATTACACTGAAATAATTAATTGAGCAATGACATTAAAACAGCCACTTAATGCGGAGTTAAATTACCTCTCGTAACTATGGTTTTCACTGATTTATAAAGTGTTTAGAAGAGATGCAGTAGAAGGACCGATAATGATACCGATAGATATACACTGAACTTCAGTAGACGTGCCAGAAATATATAAGAAAAGCTTAAAAATCTTAATTCCGTCCGCGCTTAAGACCCCCATTTCACTTCTTTAAAATACATCCGCGGGGCTTTACAGCCGTTTCTAAACATGTTATTACAATGATGTATGATTTCTCAACAGTTTCAGAATATGATTTCCTCGCATCTGCATAAATGGAGATTGACGTGGACGTTATGTCCTATATCTTGAAAATTACTTTACACTTAACGACAGTCATTTATAAAACGCCTTTTATCTATCTATAAGTTCACACGAGTTATACATTCCTGTATTTACATATCATATACACTATAGATCTCTCTCTCTCTCTCTCCTCTCTCTCTCTCTCTCTCTCTCTCTCTCTCTCTCCTCTCTCTCTCTCTCTCTCAACAAATGTATGCAAGTCAGTTCTATGTTTAATGGAAGCATAGATTATTCCTTTTCACGCTTCTTCTTATACATTTCGTCGGCAGTAACTTTCCTGGATTCGAAATAAGGAAAATTTATTTCCTTCATCTTCAAAGGATAACTTTTTATTTACTTTTAAATTTGAAGAGAATAATTGTTAATTAACGTTAATTAAAGTTTTTATGCGGACGTGCTTTTCAATTTACTGAGAGTCCACTAAAACCGAGTACCGGAACAAAGTCGATTTGAGCAATGTCGAATACATAAAGGTCGATACTAAAATATTAAATTTGAACAATGTCGAATACATAAAGGTCGATACTAAAATATTAATTTAAATTAGGTCAGGTTAGGTTAGGTTACATTATATCCGGTTAAGTTAGATCTGATTAGTCTGGTTAGGTTAGGCCAGTCATTTTTCGTTGAAAATCTGAAATGTAGTTTAAAATTTGAAAGCTATATACTGTACTGGAATAAAGTCGAAAGCCTACATTATAAAATTCGATTTTGTTCATGTAACGCTGGCCCCCCCTAAAAACCGAACCCCGTAAGAACCGAACTGTTTTGAAAGTAAATGTTAGTACTCATAATTGTATTGTCGTATCTTTCATGTTAAAAGTAACGCAATATTTAATATATATATATATATTATATATATATATGATGCAAACCCACAAGGAAAAAGCATGTGGGTTTGCATGATTCATTCATTTCACGTGTTTAATTGTGAAATTCATCCCATATATATATATATATATATATATATATATGGGTTAAAAGTACACTGAAACGCTTATTTCTAATTAATAAAGATTCGTAAATACGAACGAATTTGAGGTCAAAATTTTTCGCATCAAATGAGATTAAAAATTTATTTTTTCGAAGGAGAATTAAATGAACTTAAATGAGATTAACAAGATTAATTCAAACTGTTCAGCGTGATTTTTCACCCTTTTATTTTATGAAATGGAAAATTTGTTAAAAAAAACATTAAAAATAAATTATAAATGATCAAAAAATATTTTCACAATTATTAAGAAATAAATTCATAAACTGGTCACGTGTTAATAATAATAATAATAATAATAATAATAATAATAATAAAGTTTACGCCCCTTTATTAATTATAGAGTAAATAATTAATAATTGGACCGAATTAATTATTAGTAAATATAATTTTTCTCCAAAATAATATTCGCATATAAAATATTTACAATAATTTCTATTTCTAAGAATTAAGGTTCGCCATTGAATAAATGTCCAAATAGAGAAAAACGTTTTATTAAATAATTTCTATAATGGAGGAATTATTTTTAATTAAAAAGATATTTTTTTACACAACAAAAATTTAATCACGAATCCTCTAAACTTCATGGGCTTCGCGAGTGGGGAAATGGGTTATACGCACAAAAGACCATTTTCACATTTGCATTACTTCTACTGGATTTGAAACACCTTCCGGGCAAAATATGTTAAAAATCAAAGGTCTTCTTCAGATAACTCATTTTCCCATCCAGCCCCTAATTTAGATCATAAATGCTCGTAATAAACGTGACCACTGGATACGTGTTCTTAGGATATATATATATTATATATATATATATATATATATATATATATATATATATATATATATATATATATATATATACTGTATATATATATATATATGTATATGATACAGGGATAACCCCTAAACCGATAGGAAGTAACACCCAGTACACTAAAAGAAAAATAAAATAAAAAATTACTTAACTTAAAAGTGTGTGTGTGTGTGTGTGTGTGTGTGTGTGTGTGTGTGTGTGTGTGTGTGTGTGTATGCTCGCGTGTTTGGTCAAATAAATCTAAATATAATTTGGGTAATTTCTCAAAATAAAAATGAATTAAAAAGTTTCGATGAAGAATTTAAAAACATTTTGTGTAAGTTTTGGTCGTAAATATCAACCTAAAGTCATTACCGATAGTCAGTTAAAACTATTCACCTTCGGATAATCAGAAATTGAATGTATATCAATACTTTAAAATAAAACTCAAACACTGACCTATTCAAAATAGTCAAATTTTATATATATTAAAAATAATTAACCTTGAAAAATAATTAACCTTGAAAAAATAATTAACCTTGAAAAAGAAGCTTAAATTTCCTAATTAACAATGAAGTTACTCAAATAAAGTCAATTATTAATTCATAATTATTATTATTATTATTATTATTATTAATTAAATAATTAATGTTTAAACCATAATTTGAAATTCCCAAAAGGTGAAAATTAAAATGAAGTTAATTGAATATGGCTATCGTATGAAGTCAGTCAAACTAAATAAAATAAAATTCAGTTAAAAACGAGTGACAATTTAAAGGATGACTCAAACTTAGATGATCATTCCCATTATCACGAATGATCAATGTAATTATCACGAATGATCATTCCCATTATCACGAATGACTACTCTCAGATCATCACAAAAGATTCACTTTAAATGAAGTACAGGAGACTCGATCTAAATACTCAGCCATATTACATAACTTGCATAGTAGTTATATTTTTGAGAGAGAGAGAGAGAGAGAGAGAGAGAGAGGAGAGAGAGAGAGACTATCTTCAATATTCTCTTTAAAAGGAAGAAAATTGCGTTGAGGAAAATAACTTTAATTTTTGTTGTAAAAAGACCAAAATACATAAATTATAAATAAGAGAATAAATACCTTTTATTATTATTCATTTAACTCTGAATAAATAAACGAATGTAATAAAAATATTAATATAATTATTCTTAATAAAATAACTAATTTATCGTCATTTATTTCAAGGCTTAAAAAATAGAGTAAAAAAATTCTCGATGCCAAAAAAAAAAAAAAAAAAAATTTTATTAACATTAATTACAACCGTAATTAAAAATAAAAAAAATAGTTTTAGCCACACGAGTTCAATTAATAATTAATAATTGAGAATAGTTTTTCGTATCGTATATTTCATAGTATTTAATTGTGAAATAATTTAATTCATTGGAGTGACAAAAAATTTACTTTTTTGTACAAAAAAAAAAAAAATATGGAACATTTTTCAGTTAATTTCAAATTTCTGAATAGGAGATTCAAAACACTATATATATATATATATATATAGGGTGAACCAAATGTAGGTGGACAGTAAATGATAACGTTTATTTTGAGAATACATATTTAATTTTTTGTATACTATAATACAAAATAAAATTTAAATAAATTTAGTTATAATATTTAATATAATATAACACAAACACCATAGTTATAATGAACACCATAGTTATAATATAATATAACACAAACCGTATTCAACCTACTGTCCACCTACTTTTGGTTCACCGTGTAATATATATATATATATATATATATATATATATATATATATATATATATTCTGCCCTTGAAGAAGGCAAAGAAATAGACAAATGACCGAACGCACAAAAGCCTATCACAGAATCCTATATAATTTCGTGACCAAGCGAAGATCACATTCATAGTGAAACACTGTATAAATTTTGTAATTTTCTTATATACTGTATTGGTCAATTACATTACTTTTTTTTTTAACCAACCAATCACTATCAACTTTGCCGTAAATTATGAATTTTAAGTTGTTACAATTTAAAATTTTATACAAATTGGTTTAAATTAACCAATCTTTAAAAAAAAAGACCTTTGAAAAGTGAGCCAATATAATGGCGTCTCAATAAAATAATACAATTAGTTTCGTAAGATACGCTTTAATACAAACATACTGTAGTTAAGACCTAACTAGATTAAGTCTAGTCCTCAAAATTTCTTGCCCATTCCTGCCACTAGACCACAAACAAAAAGGTTGGGGGTCTATAACGGGCATTTCTATCAGATATGAGCCCACTAGTGGGCGCTACCGCCCACGTTGGTGGCCCCTGATCTATATATTTAAATTTCTACACTTTCTACACACAGCCTCATTTATGAGTCCTCATCGACCAAATTAACTCGTAAAAACTCTATTAAACCAATTGAAATATATTACAATATAATATATATATATATATATATATATATATATATATATATATATATATATTCTCGAGTCAAAATGGATTTGCAAAATGCAAATTCATGACTGAAAACGAGCTTGATTTTTGTTTTTAAAAAAAATTCACACAATATCAATTTCAATACCGCAAAATTTCGGAAATTTGATATATGATTTTTCTTTCCCATTAAACTTCAAGTAATATATATATATATGAGTTGTCAACAAATGCTATATTTAGTAGTTGCAAAATCTTATAATAAATGGTTGTATATTTTTTAAATAAACTATTTAATGCCAAAATTTCTATATAAATAATGATAATAATAATGACGTCATCATCATAGAGGTAATTATTTTAATTAAAAACTTTAGACAGAAAGGCAATTATATATATATTATATATATATATATATATATATATATATATATATATATATACACTCACAAGGAAAAGGAAAAACGATTCCAAGATTTTTCTTGTTTTCAACAATACACCTCGTCAGGGAATACACGAAAGAGCTTGGAATCGCTGTTTCTCTTCCTTGTGGGCGTGTATCATTTATTTATTTCACGTGTTTACAGTAATTGTAAAATTCATCATATATATATATATATATATATATACTGTATTCTATTTCAGAATTTTCAGTACTTATTCCGTTTTGGAATAGAAACGATAATATTAATAATAATTCTTCCATTTACAATGACTGAGCAATTTTTTTTAACAAATAAATGATAATTGTCATTATTAATTAATTAAATGTTAAACTTATTTAGGTTCAGTTAATAATAATAATAATAATAATAATAATAATAATAATAATAAATAATCATTATTATTATTTTTATTTTAGTAATTTATTATTTTTAATATATTTGTCTGTGTGTTCAGTTTTAATAATAATAATATTGTTCGTCCTTAACACCTATACAATAAAAATGCTCAATAAAACTCTTATTTTAATATTTACAATATTAATTACAATAACCATATCTAAATATCTAATATATATATATTATATATATATTATATATATATATTATATATATATATATATATATATATATATATATATATATATATATATATATATATATATATATATATATATATAACTACAAGGCTAAACAGATTGGTTTAAACTTTCTCTCAGAATTATTGAAATGGGTCATTATAATAAGAAAACTCACTGCCCCTGTTATCCATACATGAACGGTGTACAGACAAGCAGGAGCGAGGTCATTTCCTCTGACGACATTTGAAGGAGTCGTTATACTGCAGTAACTAAATAATTTTTTTGAGCTAAAAGATGCTATTTTGGAAATGAATATTAAATAGGATGTGGATTATGGCCACATCAAAATTTAGCTAAAGTGTTTTTTTTGCACAAACAATAGTAGTGACTTGGCGTGTTCTGATAGAGTCCCTTCCCTTGTAGTTTCTGATAGAGTATATCCCTTGCGAGTTCTAACAGATTTTTTCCTTGCAAGTTTTGATAGAGTATGTTCCTCGCAAATTCTGATAGTTTGTCGCTCGCAAGTTCTGATAGTCTGTCCCTCAGAAGTTCTGATAGTCTGTCCCTTCGTCCGCGCAGAACTAAACTGCACGAACGCAGAACTGTTTTGTTTGTAGGTGTTTCGCGTTCATTTTTATTTTTGCTAAACAAGAGGAATTCGTTCTAAGTACTTCATCCTCAATGGGGGATATTGGAAGAGGACCTCGGTCGACACGCTTGATTCACTCTCTCGAAAAGCTCGTAATCTAAAATGTTCCTCGTTTGGGAGACCATTTCATCGACCCGAGGGAAATCCATCTGGCTCTGGTCTGACATCCTCCTCCTGGAGGTGTCTGGCCCCCCCTGGGTACCTCCGTGGTTCCTTTCCTCATTTTGTTGCTGCTGCTGGTGGCGAGTGAGCTTTTGTCTCTCCTTCATATAATACTGCGTCTTGCGAGTGATGTCGCAATCATTACAAGTACACTCTCTGAAGGGACAGTACCATTTGTGTCCTTTCATGTCCACGGTCTTCCCGTGGTTAGCGCACATCCGGCACCTCTGAGGCCGTTTCTGCGCCTTGGTGGTTGGGCATTTCGTCTTCGAGGTTTTCTGTGGCTCCTCCTCGTCGTCGTCGACGGCGTACGTGTGGGGCAGGTCCCCGTTCATTCCGTCACCCCCTTCCCCCCTCCCTCGGCAGCCCCTATGCGCATCAGAAGGGACATACCGCGCGTATGGGCCACTATACGACCCAGAGGGTTCGGGCATCTCCGGTTGGTAATGGCCTCCCATGGTTAGCGCCTGGTGATAGTCCTGGTAGGGTGTGGGGTGGTACGTGGGTTGAGTGGCGTATGGCAGGTGGGGGGACATGGTATTGGAGGGGTAATCGAGCGGACTGGGGGGGCCCTGGAAGGGGCTGGAGTGCCTGGTGGAGCTGCCTGACGTGGACACGTCGTACGACTGAGGGCGCGGCGAGTTGCTGCTGTCGGATTGGTCAGCGTTGTCGTAAATGGAGAGATCGGAGATGCCTCGCCCTCGGTCAAAGTATTCGTACTTCTTCTTCGGAGCCATGGCCATGTTAGGGCGCTGCGGGAGAGAGAGAGAAAGTCCTCTCAGAAGGGGGGATAGAGAGGCACCTTTGGGGGACAGAGGGGGTGGCACGAGGGCACGAGGGCACAGCCATTACGCCATCATTGTGCAGTGGAGCAACAATAATAAAACCGCCAAACAGCGAAGATGAACAAAAATAATTTTTTTAGCTTCGAAATTTTTTCACAATGGTGACGTCACAGCAAATCATTTCATGTCTTAACAAGTTTAAAAAGAGTTCTCATTGGCTAATTTAATTAAGCTAAAAGTTTAAAAAATAAAATGCCTTTGGAAATTACAATGAATTAAAATATCGGAATATTAAATACACTCGATAAATAACCAGGCCTGTAGAAATTTTAATATTTATTAAGATATTATCTAAATAATGATTTTCCATATAAAAATTATTTTGGTACGCGAGTCCAGTGTCAGTAAAACAAAAACCCCCAAAAAATAAAAAAATATTTGAAGCATCAAAAAAATATTAGAGTGTTATAAAACATGAAATTGAATGAAAACAGACAACCAACCATCTAACGTTCCTACACTCATCAGGATCGCTACCGTGAAGCAATCATTCAATTAGACACTTCTCAAAAGTTCTTGACTAACAGAAAAGTGACCACAAGTACTTAAATTCAAATAGTCAGAGCATGAAATAATAATAATAATAATAATAATAATAATAATAATAATAATAATAATTTGTGTTATTATAAAGCAGCCAAGTCACAAAAAAGTAAAAAAATAAAAAAATAAAATTTGGCATCTAAAAAAAAATTAAAATTGGGAGGGTGCAAAAAAAGTTAAACTAAATACAGGGAATTTCCGTGCTCATATATATATATATATATATATATATAATCACAGTAGGAATAGATTCACTAGAAATTATTTTAATCCTTTGAAAATTATAACTTGATGAGTTTTTTTTTCCAATTTATTCTGACGTCATTTTAAAAATTTAAAAAAAAAAAGCTTTAATTAAGCCAAATCGTATCAAAAAAAAATCTATTCTTAAAAGGAAGAATGGGAAAAAGCAAGTTTTCCGAAAAAGCTTTTTGGTATATATATATATATATATATATATATATATATATATATATATATATATATATATATATATATATATACAGTCATCACCGTATATCATCGATTTTGTAATATTTACTGAATTAATTAACAAAAGCTTTTTACAACACAATTATTGTTGATTTTTTTTTTCTTAACAACTTAACAACTTCCAGTAAAAAAGATGTAATAATCTTAAAAAAAACTTTAAAAAAACAACCCAAACAATAGTTATTAAACAACCAAAAAATTAAATATAATAAAAATAGCAAAAGTTTAGGACTTTTTTTTTTTTTTTTTTTGGTATAATAAAAGTTTCACCAAACTCCAGAAACGGTAAATAATAATAATAAATAATAATAATAATAATAATAATAATATTAATGATAATAATAATATTAATAATAATGGAACAAAAACAAAATTGGTTATTCAACTTTCAAATCTTAAAGCACAACTCAAAAGAAAAATGACGTATTGGCAAAGCATTATGAATAGCAGATAGTTTAAGTTACTTTTGGCCCCTCTCTCTCTCTCTCTCTCTCTCTCTCTCTCAAAAGGACAAAACAAATGCATGTAATGTGTTTTCATGCTTGCGTGCATTCTACTTGCCAGTTCGTTATCTAAAAAAAAAATTCTTTGAGGGTAAACTCCGAAATATTATTAATACGTAATACGAATTAATAATTTAATCTACATTCAATAAATATTAATTACTTTCTATAATCTAATATATATATATATATATATATATATATATATATATATATATATACTGTATTATTATATTCATTAAAATACTTAAAAGCTTGAGTCAGTATAAAATTAGTTGACTTGAATTGCTAATTACTCTTGACTTGATAACGGTATTTAGTCTATAGGTGAAAAGTAATTACTTTTGTTATGAAGTTAAAATTATATATATATATATATATATATATATAACGATTTATGAAAATTTAAGATGGGATAACTAAATTAAGTTACCGGTTCCCGATTCTTAAGTGGCAGAGGACTAATAACGAATAATAATTGTACTGTGTAGTTTCAGTAAACGAGGCCTTATAAACTGGACCGCGTAGGCCTAAAAATAATAATAATAATAATAATAATAATAACAGCCAGTTGTAAAAAATAGCGAAAAAATATTGAAACGAAATCTATTATTTGATAATTCTATTTACTTTATAAAAAAAAAAACAATCCATTGGCTTTTCTTATTTTTTCTAATTCGGGCCTAAGCACCATGCACACCCCATGCAGAATGGGAAACAATGAAAAGACTTAATGGGTAAAAATAGTTTGTGATCTCCATTTATGAAAATTAAAAAAAAAATTATCCTAATAATAATAATTCAAATAAACTTTATTTTCATTAAACAAAAGACGTCGAACGAGAAATTTATATACTCTTACAGATCACATCTTCAAGCAAAATCATATTTTACGTAGCACACGCCGTTGTTTTATCTTGGCACTCGGCTCTAATAAGTTAATACTGAAGTAGTCGCGGACGAGCTGCTTTGGTGCCCCGAAGAAAGCCCGACCGAAACTGAGGCCTCCTCCTGCCATCGCCGATGCTACACATAGTAACAGGCTACCGTAATACACAGGAACACCTACAAAATTCACTCCCAACTTTCTCATGCAAACGTTAATCGTACCAATTGATAACATTTTTATTACGGGACTACCTGAAGGGGTTAAAAGATAGGAAGGATCGCGGAAAAAAATGGGTTTTGGATAATGGCGAGGCGATGCCACTGAGTGAAACTTTGTTTTGTTAAACTTAAAAGAATTGTAGATTGAAAACTCTTTGTATAACACGGTAATGCAGAACGTCTTACGCCCGCCATTGTTCTTTCGCAAGCAGGCAGCGCGAGGCAACGGAAGTGGAATTCGTGGTAAAAAAGTATATAAATATAAAAGAAAAAAAACGTTGTCCCCGCCTACTGAAAGCAGAGGGAAGAAGAGTTGGGGGTTTGGGGAATAATAGCCAAGGGGGGGGAGAAGAAAGAGAATGGGAGCACATGAAAGTGGAGAGGGGGTGCTATTTGAGGGAGAAGAAGTATTTATTTAAAAAAGAAAAAACCCTCAACCGAATGAAAAAGAAGTCTCCCACTTGCCTTTCTGAACTGTGTTGATAGTCATATTAATAATAACAAAAAAAAAAAAAATACCGCATGCACATAAGCTCCGCCACTTATCCCCCAATCAGGTACACGAGGGGAGGATGACGTGAGGATGGGATAGGGGATTTGGGTAAGCAAAGTTTGCAGGGCAAGGACTGATCCTGAATTGTGCAAATCAAGCAGTAAATAATTAATTTGACAAGGATTAAAAGTATAACACTTAATTTATGAGCAGTCAGCGAAAAGGAGAATTTTAACAAGCAATAATTCTTTTGTATAACTATTCCTTTCACGAAGAAAAATGTCTCTGGTTTACAGACAACCTAAACATACAGAATATATATATATAATATATATATGACGAGAAGAGATATTACGCTAAGTTAAATTAAGTTTGAGTCAGTTAAGTTACGATAAATTAGGGTAGGTCAAGCTGCATAGGTTGATTATGCTTAAAATCGCCATTCACGGCTGAAAATTCGAAAATGTCGTGGTTTCATACGGTAGCCACAGTTTCGTGTGTGTGTGTGGTGTGGTGATTCTTATCATAAATGGTCCTCAAAATACGTTCTAATAACCTAAAATTTTATTAGATCAGCAAATTGTTTTAAAAAAGTATTAAAAACCAAATTCATTAAAAAATATATATATATATAAGATAAATTTATCTTTACAACAAACTTGATATCTAATCTTCGTTTGTAAAGTAATTGTAAAGTGAAACTCAATGGACCTTCCTAATTATAGTGTTTATTTACATACACGTTACTTCGCGGGTTAAGCCTATTATTATAGATTTTGCCTCCATTGCACGCACTCACTCAATAGTTTATGGAAAAAAAAGAACGTCTCTTTTAGATTTTATGTAAGATTTGTGGCTGATATAAAGTAAAAAAAGAATAGTATTTTTGTTATGGTTTAAGAGGTTGCTTCGCGAGTTTTATCAAGTGGTTCGTACCTTTGACATTTTTGCATAAGAAAGGCGATTCATTTTATTTTCAACACACACACACCACACACACATGTCTCCGTTGTGTGCATGGCGTGCTTGCCTGCAAAACACGGCATGCATTGCACGCACATGGGAGTGTTACTAAGGAAAAGAAGCAGTTTTTTTTTTTATTATTTGATAAGCGAGAATCGAACGAATATTTTAAAAATATTTTATGCAGATTAAAGAAGTACTGATTGCTTAATTGGCACAATTAAAGTTCATTTTTACTACAATACCCTTTTTTAGGGGGGGGGGGGTAAATAAAAATAAACATATTATTATTATTATTATTATTATTATTATTATTATTATGTATATATAGGGTGAATAAAAAAGCCTGCATCTAAGACAAGTTCAGTACAAAAGAAATTAAGCGACATTGGGTCTGGTTAGTAGTGGCTGGGAGACCGTTTTCTGCATTCAGATGATATAGGTGACTCATGAGTCATAGATGTTTCGAATCTTACGTAAAGCCTTTGCATTATGAAGAAGGTTAAACGACCCAAACTTATTATCCTTATTATCCTCCTACCCCCACCAGGCTGCGGGGTAGGTGGGGATATTTATTCCCCTATAGGGGATGATGGACCACCGCGTTTTTTTAAACAGTCGTTCAATGAAACATTTTGCAGACACCTCGTATGAAGTCGATAGAGCTCAGAAAATTAATTAGTTCTTGGAGAAATTCGTAGAATAATACATTTTTTTTTGTATTTTCACCCAAAATGAAATTGTAATTGTTCTGAGGGTAAATTTGAGCATTTTCAATGTATTGCCACATAATAATACATAAAAAACTTGGGGAAAAAAGTTTAATTAAGTCGCTCTAATTATGTAAAAAGCAGTGAAAATCTATTTGACTTAATACCAAAAGTTGCCAAATACCGCGAATTAAAGGGTCTTTATATAGCTAGTTATAGGGTCTCTATGTCAAGGAATTGCCACACACCTCAATTTGGCATAATAATTAAAAATACTATTTAATATTTTTATCGTAAACACTCATTAAACTAGAATACAATAATAATAATAATAATAATAATAATAATAATATCAGTAATAAATGACTGGTTTAAATTTAAAAGTTATAATTGCAATGTTGTAACGGTTTGGGGCTGAATAGCAAAAATATAATGATAAGGTTGTTTAACATCGCAACATCTAAGGTTATGTGATGGAGGGGACCTACTGCTTTACGTGTGATCCGAACTACCGGTTGTTACAAAGTCTGGACGCGGAGAACGGTCTCCTATCCAACTACTATACGACTCAACGTCGCTTAACTTCGTTGATCAACGGGAAGGGGTGTTACGACATTAGCTATGACGTAGCGCAAGCTGTAATAACAAGTCTATCACGTATACGTCTATGGTTTTATGAATAAATTAAGTTAATTAATTTAACAAGTTAAATTTTAAAATACGAGTTAACTTAACTTAATTGAAATTTCTCCAAATTAATTGATTAACTTCAATTAATTTTTAGTTAACTTTTTTTTAATGCAAATTTCATTTATTTGGTCACTATTTCATTAGAATAAAATAATCTCTATACAAAAGAATTGCATATTTTTTATCACACACCACACACACACACACACACACACACCAATTAAACTTATACAAGTACAGGTATATCAGTACCACGATTAGTTAAGTATAATGGTTGTTCTACAGACTACTTCCAAGAAAGTAAACGTTAATTGATTAACTTAACTAACTAACTTTTCAAATTAACTTAATTTAACTAGTTAACTTTTCAAACTAACCTAACTTAACTACTTAATTTTCAAAATATGGGTTAACTTATCTTAACTTAGCTGGTAAGATTCCCAAATTAACTTAACAAGTTAATTTTGAAGGTTAATTGACCCAACCCTGAACTGAGTAAGAAGCAATCATTATTCAAATAAGTGATATAAAGGCGTCATTGTCCTTGCACAAAAGACCAAATCTCACTAAAAACTTGCTTTTTAAACTGTTTCACACACAGTAACCAACCACCCAGCAACCACCTTCAGATATTTTAAACCAGACAGTAAGATCAATTCAGTGCCCTCACCCTGACCAAGGACATTAAACGGATCACCAAGTGACCAGACTGTGAATCTATTCACTTAAGAGTTACCAAATTAACTATATTGATATAAGAATACTAGAATCCTTCGATATATATATATATATATATATATATATATATATATATATATATATATATATTTCGTTACCAATATTTTAGGTTCTGAATCGGTTTGCTTACGATAATTCTTGATAAAAATAAACATGTTGCTTTATGGAATGTTTTGTTTATTATCAACTGATGTTTTGGTTTTCTATGGTAAGGAGCCATTTTCAAAGTATTAAAGTTATTAACTTCAAGTTTGTTTCGTAAATAAGAGTTGGAAAATATATTTTTATTATTACTGATATAATTAGAGTAATTACTCTTATTATATCAGTAATAAGATATTATTACTGATAATTCACCACCAATAATTCACCACCAATTACACCAATGTGTAATTGGTGATGAATATTTTTACGTTTGTGATGTTACTCAATTCGTAACTATTCCGAATGTTAATTTTGCAATTCGTAATCTGTAACTTAATTTTTATTACAGTTTAGTTAACATATGTTAGGAATTACATCAATCAAAAATACATTTTGTATTTATTAATTCAAACAGAAATGTTCGTAAAATTTAGCAAATTTATTGCGAATTACATTTCCGAATCATTGAGAAATGCGTTAATATCGCGATTTTTTAGAATGGAGTATCTAATTCGGAATCTCTCGAATTCGGAAAGGCTTGAGCCCCTATTATTCCGAATTACGGAGGGATTATTGTACTTATATAAAAAAAAATCACTCGAGTAAGAAATTATATAATAATAGTCACTTACAGGGGCTCTCAAAAAAAAAAATCACGGAAACACCTAACACTCATGATCCATTACGTCCATTTATTTTAGGCACAGATACACCGATGATATTAGTATTATTATTATTGCTCAGTTACCCCAGTTAAATTACCAAATCATATTTAGATCAAAACTATAGAGTTAAATTTCTGCTTAGTGTTAGTTAATAAACTCCAAAGCAAACAGTGACACAGCACCAAGTGAATCGCTATAATAGATTGACTCTTTTTTTTTGACATACACCAATCGCTATTATAATTGAGAGTATAAAATCGTAGTACTTTACCCCGTACAAAGCACTTATCAAAGGATGAAATAAAAACAATATTTTCACAAAGACTTCGCATTCAGATTTAATAATGAAACTTACAAATAGATGGCGTTGTAATAGAAATATTCCTAAGCCCTACTTTCAGCGATTTTTAATATGTTCCCTCCCTAATCCCCTTTTAAAATAATGAATAAAAACAATGAATTTAACCCCCATATTGTAAGTTTGACACGCTCGCGAAACCTTGACACTATTAAAAAAAATAAAAACGAACAACTTTATAAATACTCCAGAAAAAAAAAAACAGTGTCCTGAAATTTACATCGGAGCTCCTTCATAGTGATGACTTTCATTTTTTACACGATAAGCTTAAAATAAAAAGTGAATCACCCGAAACAAGTACATATATATATATAACACACACACACACACACACACCACACACACACACAAACACGTTACACATATATTCTCCTGAAAGATATAAACTGCCAGTTATTCAAACATTAGGTCACCGAGCTTACGGTTTATATGTTCATCATATACGACATTTGATTATTAAATTAACCAAATTATAACAAACTTATTTTATAATTTCTATAATAAATTCCTCCCAAATTGAAAATAATCGTATACTAAACCCATAAGTTAATTCCTATACAAAGAAAACGATGCGGGGTTATGCATTTGCAAAAAAAATTTTAAATTCTTGCTTTTTTCCTGAAGGTGATCTACGTATATATAGTATATACAGTATATACAGTATATCTCTGTGAGAGAAGAGTTATGATTAAGGTGTTACTGAAGTGTAACAACTACTCACTTACACCATTGTAACTTTCAACTGTCAAGTTACTGCCAAAAAAATACTGAAAAAAGTGAAAAAGACAGGTCCTTTTTCTAAATCCTTTTTCTAAACCAAAAACCACGGTAATGATTTGAAAAATGAAGAAAAGTCAGTATATACAAAGTACACAACATGCAACACCACAATTTAAAGCCAATCAAAGATAACTTTAAAAGAGAGATATATATATATATATATATATATATATATATATATGTGTGTGTGTGTGTGTGTGTGTGCGTGTGTATAGCGACAGAGGCGCCTTCAGCTACTTCGCTCTCTGGAGGACTGGAGGAGGACTACTGTAGTTACATTATAGCGGCGACTTCTCCTTCACAATGGAACCCATTGTCGACACAGCCTCGACCAAGATGACGTCACATCGTGGGACTTACCCTGACGTGAACGTCACACATTACGCCTCTTGCCTCGAAGATTCTCCTTTTGCTTTCTGAGAAATAACATTCAAGATGAGGATGGCGTTCGACATCGTTAGAAGGGCGCCCCGGGCACAACGCTTCAATCGCACCTCAACCAGGAGTTCAAGATGCTACTCATTAGTCGATCTGGCGCCTCACATCATGCCACAAGCAATCAAAGGACGCCCACCACGGGCGCGCGTGTTATTTCATTAACTACTGCGCATTCTGTTCCTTTTTGTTATCAGCCGTAACGTCATTCACGTGTCAGTGACACGTTAGATTTCATCATGTAACAACGTTGTAACAGGCTCCATTGGCTGGCGTCATTCACCAAACTTTATATAAAGACTATAATTTCCTCGTGCGTTATTTTAATATTGAAATCATTATCCAAGTGCACATTTATACATTTCAACTGAAACTTGCTTTCAAACAACTGCAACGTTTATTTAGCTCACTTAACTATTATTTATTTTGTTTAATAAAGGAAGAAAACTCTATTAATTTCCTAATGAATAATACTAAGGGCTGGTGACCCTAGTCTCAAGCAAACATTATCATTAACATAACTTAATTAATAAATTAACATTATTATTATTATTATTATTATTATTATTATTATTATATTGCCCATGTGGCAACCAATAAACTGGCATAAATTTGACTATATATATATATATATATATATATATATACCAGATATTATAAATATAAAAAGTAAATGAGCTTTTTGTGACAGGTAATTAAAATATTCGTGTAAACATGTTTCATACACGCACGATAGTCAACCCTAAATAGAAACATTCTCTTATTATATCAATAAAAAATATATATTTCCAACTTCTATTTATAAAATAAACTTGACCTTAATAACTTAATACTTTGAAAATGGCTCTTTACATAGAAAACCAAAACATCAGTTGATAATAAACAAAACATTCCACAAAGCAAATGTCTATTTTTATCAAGAATTATCGTAAACAAACTGATTCATTAATCTAAAATATTGATTACGAAATTGAAAATCAAAAGCAAAACATAAGTAAAATTGACAATATATATATATATATATAATTTATATATATATATATATATATATATATATATATATATATATATACACACACAGGGCCGGATCTAAAGTTGCGAGGCCCTAGGCAGATCTAGAAATTGCGAGGCCCTAGGCCTATATATATGAAAATATGGACTTAATTATCGGTACTATACCAGCAATATTAGAATCCCGCATAGACAGAACTATGCCAGCACTTAAAAATTAAACCAAACCAAAATAATCACGCATGGAAATTGTATAAGAAATATAAATAAACCATACAAATAAGTATAAATTATAATATGAATCAAGATTTGTATCGAAAATATAAGACAATGATTTCTAAGATTTATATAATATTATAGGTAATGACTTTCCATAGTATACAAACGTTTTTCATATGTGATGTATAAGAGATGTTGACATTTCATTTTTTATAATAGTGAGCGATCGACTTATCAGGCTAAATATTAATGCTTTAATATTTGGTTCACTGAGATGCTCCTTGAATATTACAGCAATGCTTTTCTACTTTTCTTCGAGCTAAACTCTTCAATTAATTGAGAATAATCTAATGAATTTGTTATATCGTTTTCTATTGATAACATAGCTAATTATTGCAATTTCGCTTGAGACATGGTGGAACGCAAATATGTTTTAATAAGTTTGAGACGCGAGAAACTTCTTTCAGCCGAAGCAACAGTAACTGGGATGGTTAATACTATTCGAAGTGCAACATAAACATTACGATAAATCTCACTTAGTTGTTTTTGCACTATATAAACAAGGGCATTTCCGAGATCTGTTTTCTCAGGTATAAACCTGCAAAGTACTTTAAGTTCTTCATAGAGTTCTAAATCTTGAACAGAACGCGCAAAACGGCTTGAGCGAGGCCCCCTTTGGCGCGAGGCCCTAGGCGATCGCCTAGTTCGCCTATAGCTAAATCCGGGCCTGTATATTATATATATATATATATATATATTACATTGACTGTAACATATATATACTGTATATATATCTTAATAATAATAATAATAATAATATTAATAATAATGTGAGATTGAATGACCTTGATGATAGAACAAATTAAATAAGTATTTATGAAAACCATTTAAATTAAATAAATATATACATAAATTATTATGATTCCTTTACCCTAGCCAACCATAAAACATTAGTTGTAAACACTGGTGAGCGCGAGCGGAACATTTAAAATTTCAACATGGTTGTAAATCTTTCACAAACCCTGAATAGTTTCTGACCACCCGTGTTGGGTCGTGGTTCGGATTCCACGTTAAACTGTATATCTAAGGTGGAGCAACAAACTTGACCTTCGTCAGACGAACAATTCGGCGGGAAGCGAAACCAAGATTAAAAAATAATAAGAAATAAAAATTTTTAATATTATAACAGATATGAAACTAAAAAACAAAGATTTGATGAGAAGAAAAAATTGTAATATTCTAATTTTTATTTTAGAAATAAATAATTTTAAATTTTGAATATTACTAACCAGCCAACCCCCAACCCCCTTTTCCCACTTCAAAATAATAAAAAAAAGAAAAAGAAAACCTGTCTTCTTGTTTTTTTGACTACTAGGAAAATGTATTTGTTTCCGAAGAAAGATGTAACTCCTTAAGAATTCGCAGTATAAAGACGAGCCAATTAATTCTTTTTCATGCGAGAAGGAGGGGCCAAGGGCGAATAGCCGCAAAATGCCCGCAAAAATACATGAAAGCATAAATATTGACTACGAGGAAAAGGCCTAACGATGAAATTAATATTTTTTAAAATTATTTATTAGAAAATAAAAACAAAATTAATATAAAATGAAATTGAAATGACCAATTTTTCAAAAATTAAAAATTCACTAACTTCTCTCTTTTTACTTTTTAAAAGTTAAAAATCCTTATCTATACTATCTTTCGATACTTTTATTATTTAAATCAACTTTTAATTTTATTTCATGTAAATTTCCTATGTCAACTACCTTGATTTTTAATTAAAAAAGTATTAATATATACAAAATATCCGAACTTCTGTTCAGTTAATAAAAGTAAAGAGATACGACGATCAAAGACAAATGGCAAAGCTCAGCAACGGAATGCCATAATGTGTGTCACCTTTACATAATACAAAAGGGGGAAACCAACACGATTTTAAATATATTGGTTCAATAAATCCGTTATTATTTATTGATCTTTATTATCAAATCAAAACTTTGGTAAAAACTAAAGATCTCTATTTACTTTTACCAATCCTCTGTAGATTATATACTCTATCGCACTTAGGATATTAAATACGTTTTTTTTTTTTTAAAAAGAAAGTTTTTAAATGCTCAGAAAATGTTAAAAATATTTTTTTTTAATTTCATTCACGAATTATTTTAAAGAAAAATTTTGTCTTGGAAAGAAATACTTTCATACAAATTTTTAAAAATTTAAGGTACCATTTTAAAATCTGATGCTTTCCTTACAATTCTTAATATAATGGATGAGGAGAAATTGACTCTACTCCCAAATTTCATAAACTTCAAATTACACGATGAAACGTATGAAATGTCAGAAATTAAATTTCAACGATAGAATTATAAAAAATTTATAACGATATCCATAGAAGGAGTAAAGCAAGACTAACTCTTGAAATTTCACCATAATAATATATAATTTCATTCCTGTCGTTAATTTTTCACAAAGATTTTTATAACATTATCAAACCAACATCTGCCACAACTACGAAAGTTAAATTAACATCCTTTCATGAAAAGAAACATTGGCTTTCCAGGAAACTTTATACAAATGTTTGAAATACGTCAGTTATACATGCCCTATCTTCAACAAAATCAAATTTCGGAGAAAAATTTACAAATTCCGATTCGAAAAAACTAAAAAATATAATTTTAAACAAATTCAAAAAGAAATTTTAGTTAATGTATCAAAAAAAGACAAAAATATGGACTGAAAAACTTAAATAATTCTTGAAAATAAAAACCTGAAGGCAAAACTTAAATACTTTAGCTTGCAATAGCTATCAAATATTACTAAATCCAAAGCCCAGACGAAAGAGGCGCGTGGGCTAGTAGTAATCTTGATTAAAAACAATTCGATTTTAACCATTTTATCTCCACTAACCCGAACAAAAGAAAATATTACGGCGTTCTTTAAATCTAAAACTATCTAGAAGGTATTAAAACGAAACAGATGTCATTAAAATAGAGGCTTCGTCGCATAATATACAATTTAATAACAGCGATTAAAAACTCTTATTAAAATTCTATAATGAAAACCAAATAAATTATCGTCTTCCAAATTCTCACCTACTGTAGAAGGAAACTTTCGGAGGGTGAAATTAATAACTTTGTATACCAGTACAAATGTCTGTAAGATGGATGTATCTCCTCTTACACTGGTTATATATTGTCGGGCCCCCTTGCTCCTGACTCATGCCCCCACTTTACCTTAGATCATTGTATAATCAGTATAAGACTAACACTAGTTAGAATAAATTAAATAAAAATAAAAATTCAGTTGATTTTTCTATTACTTAAATAACTATTTTTTTTTTATACAGGGTGTTCATAAAGTCACGGGAGTGAATATGAATGTACACTTCACCATATTCACTTACGTGACTTTATGAACACCCTATATAATTGATGTACATATTATCCATCTGAGAAATTATAAAGCGTTCATTAACTTTTAACTCCTAAAGATTTTTAACTTTTTAATGTCCAAATAATAACTCAGTTCCTTCGTAAAAACTTATTAGAAGTAATTAAATTTTTTAAAATCACGTGACCCTTTCAATGGCGAACCGCCCTGCCAGGGCCCACCCATCACTTTCTCGTTTCCGGTACACAATCACGTCTCGGGCCCCCTTGCCCCTGACTCCTGCCCCCACTCCTCTACCCAGTCTTAGTTTCAGATAGATCACATCATTAACAAAAAAGCTAAATTTTGTAAAGCATTTTCTTAATTGGTCTATGCCGGGTCCCTTGGCTGTCCCCAGTAAACTTTACCCTTCCCCCTTCTCCCATGCTTGGACCCTGCGCCCTTCACAACAATGGTTGGCACTCATTGTCTTAGAGTTGATTGTTGAAATTTTCAATATTTACAGTATGATCTCGTTCTTAACTTCCTGTCTATATTTTCTTCGTGAAAAACTCGATAAGGATTTGAAGTCTAAAGTGAAACGATGTGAACTGTTAAATTGTCGTTTTTGTTTTGTTACTTTATTAAACGATAACGTAGAATGCACAAGACATTTAATTTTTGCAGAATGTAGAAGACGTTCGTTTTAAGAATTACACCAACGAATGTTGTCTAATTATAATAACTGACTTTTAATGTTGGTGAAGCTACACCATCAATAGAAAGGCGAGAACCTTTCAAACAGACATTTATTGAAAATAGCAAACGCTTTTAATAATATTTGTTCTTATTACTAAAGCTAGAATAATGTTTATATATATGTTGCTCCACTGCACCATAGCTAAAGAGTTAACTATATATATATATATCTTGCGATATTCCATACAAAATTTCTAGCAACCATTTAATTTTTATAATAGCGTGAAATTTAAAATTAAAATTTGTTAATAAATTTTAAACTAATTCTTTGTTGGGCCTCTCTGACTCTATTCCAATAATGGGGGAAACAAAATGCATATTTAAACCACGAATAAAGCAAGGCCTAAGCCTAATTAGAACTTATTAAAAACCATATTAACGGAGAAACAGTTAATCTATTATAACCGATGTTAAATTCGTGGCTAAGACAATATTTATTATATATTATATATTTACCTGTGATAAGTGTTCGCTCGTGGGAGAGTTGAATGAAGTTTGAGGAGTTGGTTTAAAATTGTAGACAGGAAGGCATCGCGCTTTTTATTAACTATATACCCTCCGAGTCAATCCTCGCTGCAGGGCCGCTCCTCCTCTTAACATGCATGGAATTGCTACAGGGCCGCCAATGTTTTTTTTTTTAACGTTATATTGAGAATACACTAAGCGGGCACGCGAATTGCGAGATCATTATCGAGGTACCCAAAGGTGATTGGAGCGCAGGTGTGTGCATGAATAAAGGGAGTGCTGGGGGGGGGAGAGGAGTTACCCTGTTTCATTCCATCCTTCTTATTACCCGACCACCAATTTTTCGAGTGTACATACCCACAGAACATTCTTCTTTTTTAAGGTCTTGTCGCTGAGGGAACAACGTCTGGCGCAAAACAATAAAAAGGCTATAAATTATATACAATGCAAAGCTGTGAACAGTTCTCTCTCTCTCTCTCTCTCTCTCTCTCTCTCTCGCGCTCTCTCTCTCTCTCTCAAAATCTGTATATAATAAAATTTTTCTGAATGTTTAATTTTAAAGTTTTGTAGTTTTAACTGTTTTAACATATGTTAAAAAATACTGAAAAAGAACCGCCATTTTTTTTAAAATATTAAAATTAACTCTCTCTCCTCTGGGAAACAAAAATTAAAAGTATTATTATTTATTGTCTTAATGATAAAAATTTCTTGAAGTGAGAAAATTTTTAGTCGTGAAATTTAAGAAAATTTATATTTATTGTTTTCTTAAACTAAAAATCCAATTTTTAACCCTGTTTTAATACTGAAATTAATACAGAAAATTTTCTTTACAAATTCCCACAAATTTCACACAAAAAACAAAAACAAAAATTTATTTCCACTCTTCATCATATATATATATAGCAAGATTGAAGAAACAATAAAGAAATAACCGAAATTAACTTTATTAAAATAAGCATGTCGGCTGGTAATATTACAATTTCCAAATGTCATCGAAGTGAGCACCAGATTCTTCTTTGTAACTCTCTTATCTCAGTGAAGTTTGAAAACCTTTATACGGTTGGCAAACATTTGTGCAGCCGGACAACTCGGAATTAACTTAAGGAACACCCTAAAGCAGTGATGCACAAACCCTGGCCTGCGGGCCAAATGTGGCCCCCACGGGTCTTTTCAGTGGCCCCACGGGTCTTTTCAATTCAATGAAAAAGTTAGCTACCCAAAGAAAAATCTGAAATATTACCCTGGTTATTATAAAAATTGAATATCTATATATCTGGCCCCTACATATAAAACAGATGGTTGGTTTGGCCCTCACATCCAAAAAGTTTGTGCACCACTACCCTAAAGAATCGTTTACAAATCAAATTTTAGAGCCTGCTGATGCTTTTATTTTTTAATTAGTCCGTAACTGTTATTTGACCAAAGATGTAACTTCAACACCTACAGTTTTGGATAAAAGTTCGAGTAAGAACATAAAATTTCTAGAAAGCTTAAAAAATTACCAATTGGTAATAATCTGTTGTTGTTGTTTTTTTGGTAGGGGAGGGGACAGTAACAAAATTTCAAAAAGAAAATCCATTCATTACTGATTAGTAATATTTTTATAATTTAATTTTTTTTTATGTTTGTAGGTTAACCTTTTACCGGAAATGTACAACAAACTAGTCCTGAATTTTACTTGTACAAAAGCTGAAATTCCTGATCTAAATCACTTCGATAGAATACTACCCAATTTCATTAAAAAAGTTTGGTAATGGACATTTACCCAAATGTTTGTTTCTAAGTTCAGTGCACTGAGTGGGCAACCCCTTTCTCCTCCTGTCAATGTTAAAGTAGTGCGATAAATTCTTTTATTTATGTCCTTTGTTAACACCCTGTAGAGAAATCTGCAGTTTCTTTAGTTCATTATTCTTTGCTTTATCTTGTCTCTAATCGTAATGGACATAAATCATTTAACTGCATCCTTTTCAAGCCAAATTGATGGATAAGGATTCACATAATAACACATGTACAAATATGTGTGTGTGTGTGTGTGTGTGCTAGCAAATAAAGAACAATAAAATATAATTTACGTAAAAAAAAATGTTTTTGTGCCTTATCTTTGGACCTTCTTGAGTTGAAAGAAAAATAAAAATAAAATGGAAGAAGTATACATAGACCTCTTAATAAAAATTCTTATAGGCACTGTGCGTGGATAAAAGTTTTATTCAAGATTGCTTCGATAATAAGAATAATATTTAATTGTTTTTGGAAAATGACAAAAAATTTGGCCATTTTAACAATAAAATAAAATAGGCACAGTTTTGTTTTAAATTACACACACACACACACACACACACACACACACACACACATATATATATATATATATATATATATATATATATATATATATATATATATATATATAAAGGTAACGTCAATATTGGGAAAGTTGAGAATTTCGGGATTAAGGAAAAATGACCATTGATCCCATTTCCCCTTTAAGAAACTGACTCAACAGAATCAAGAAACAGAGAATACAGATCAAGGATCAAGTAAATTTGGATGTAAACATCTTTTAATATAAATGACGTCATTAATGAGAAAACGGTAAAAAAAAAAATAATGGTTTAATTAGTTACCTAACGATTTTCATAGAAAATGTTAGTAAATCTTCATACTAATTGCTACACTTAAAATACAACCTTCTAAATTTATAAATTATAACTTCTTTTTGAGGGTACAGTCTAGGGGAAGTTTTTCTTTCTTTTCCGTATCAAAACTTCTTGTTGTCATATGATATAATAACTTTTTTTAATGATACATAACTTCTTTAGATAGAAGAAACGCTCTTCAAACTTCTTTTTGGGTAATTGTAAACAATAGAAGATAATATTTCTTTGTATAGAAGGTTCCGGGAAGTTTTTTTTCTGTGTAGTGTGAATGAAGTTGACATTTTGTCACAATGACATTTTAGCAACAATTTTTTAATCAAGAGTTAAGTTAGGTTAAATTAGATTTTTAGTGTCGATGAAATTCCCAGTAGTCAACACACCTATAAAAAAGGTCGAACGAATGAGAACGGTTCAGATTCAACATGAAAAAAATTGGGATCACAAGAGGGACAGATTTCCCTTGGGGGGGAAGAGAGAGAGAGAGAGAGAGAGAGAGAGAGAGAGAGAGAGAGAGAGAGAGAGAGTTACTTGTAATAGAAATCAGAATGAAATCCAAGCTCATCCCAACCTATCCGAAGGAACGTCAATCCGAAGGTTCCCACATCGTCCATCATCAAGAAAGAGCCGTTTATTTTTATGAAAATGAGTTTTTATATATATATATATAGGGTGGGTAAAAAAAAGTGACCCCTTAGAAGTAAACTGTCATTAAAAAAAGTAAGGGGACTAGGGCTTCCAAATTTCATAGATGCTTACCTTAGCATGTTGTTCGTCTTAATTGAGAAGTTGCTCGATGTGTCCCCATTCCTGCTCAACGCAGGCCTCCAAACGTGGACGCCACTGATTAATACACCTGTTTACATATCGTTGAGACACCTTCTCCCAGTAGAGCAGAATTCTTTCGCGTAGTTCATCTATGTCTCTTATACTGGTACCAGTATCTAATAATCTAGTACCATAATCTAGTGATGAAAGATCGGGGTTACTAACCGGCCACATAAAATCCGATGTTTCGTTCTCAAGGAATGTGACACTTTGGCGTGCTCTGTGAGCAGGGGCTCCATCTTGTTGGAAAGATATCTTTCATTCTATCTAACTGATATTCGACGAATTAGTGGTGAAAGAAATACTTTCCAACAAGATAGAACCACTGCTCACAGAGAACGCCAAACTGTTACATTCCTTAAGAACGAAACACCGGATTTTATCGAACCCACTATGTGACTGGCTAGTATCCCCGATCTTTCACCACTAGATTATGGTGTTTGGGAAGCCCTGAAGTCCAAAGTTTACATCCTTGGTACCAATATAAGAGACATAGATGAACTACGCGAAAAAATTCTGCTCGGCTGAGAGAAGGTGTCTCAACGATATGTAAACAGGTGTATTAATTAGTGGTGTCCACGTTTTGAGGCCTGCATTGAGCAGGAATGGGGACACATCGAGAAACATCTCAATTAAGACGAACAACATGCGAAGGTAGGCATCTATGAAGTTTGGGAGCTCTAGTCCCCTTACTTTTTTTAATATGACAGTTTACCTCTAAGGGGTCACTTTTTTTTTACCCACCCTGTATACTCCGAACTCTCTTTGGGAATCAACTGTCGTATTCCCTTTAGCACTGAAGCATTTAACATGAATAAAGGGACCGCAGCCATCAAAATTTTAAGCTCCACATTACATTTGACGCACAATTAATGATTTAGGATGAAGTCTGTGAAGTTCAAAATCGTGGATACGTGTGCCTTTAAGTAAAAGCGTTACGTTCTCATTGGATTATTATAGATATAACTTAAAAGCAAACTTTATTAAGTACGTATGACGTAATGTAAAGAGAGTGGCATATCCATTTAACTAACTTATACAGATTTTGAGTTCACCCCAGCACAGGCCCCAGCTGAAGGTGGGGGGACTATTGTGACCTCGCTGGGCTGTTGCCATGGCTGCACAACGTTGTTATAACTAAATTCAGTATAACTATATATATATTATAAATGTAATTATAGTAATTAATGTTATTAATTACTTTCCAATAAAATTGATTACAGATATTGTATACAAATGAGAAAAGTGTTGCATGAAGGCGCCTACTATAATACTACAAAATAATAATAATAATAATAATAATAATAATAATAATTTAAAGTTTTTTTTTTTTAAAAAAAAAGGTACTTTTGACCCCAGAAAATGAAAATGAAAAAAGTTACTTTTTAAAATGAAGAAAAAACTTTTTGAATTTCGCGAATCAAATGTGTATTTCTTTCCCATTTTCCTTTTGACTTCCTTCCGGTCGGAAATATCACAGGAAGAAAAGTTTAATTCAATTTGAATCAGAATTTCCATATTTATTTATTATTTATCTATTTATTTATTTATTTATTTATTTTATTTTACTTTTCCCTCCTCCTCCCCGCCCCACTCTTGACTAAATTCACCCAGGAACAACCGACAAGCTGTTGCTACCCAAAGCGACCTAACGTCATTTGTCCATGATGTAGACACACACACACACACACACACATGTGTATTATAACATTCATGACGGTATATATTATGAACGTACATAAGGCATACTTTGTATATATATATATATATTATTATATATATAATCTGAGGACCATAATAATCTCCAGAAGGAACGATGAAAAACTTGGCTTATTCTCGAGCACTCTTGCGTCTGGAAACTCGTATTAATATTGCGCCCAAAGTCATGCCGAGAATGCGGTCTTCTTCCTCGTAAATCTCATTGATCCGTACGTGGGAAATGTGTTTGAGATTTCCTAATTCCAGATTTGAGTTACTTCTCAACGAGGGAAATCTAAAAGATTAAATGAACTTATACTTGCGACTTTATATATATATATATATATATATATATATATATATATATATATATATATATATATAAACTATAAAATTGCTTTAAAATAATGTAATTTTAAAAACAAAACGACAACACTGATTAAAAACTATGATCCTAAATTCCGGTGAACCCAGTACCGGATATCTGTTATCGAATGCTGGATAGAATATATAAGGTTCAACACTACTTAACCCTTAACTGGTATGGTGCGATTTAGTTACATAAGTGGTATGGTGCAGGTCCATACCACCATACCAGTTAAGGGTTAAATCTGAATTATATAGTTCGCTCAATTGAGCGAATAATATTTGGTCCTGTTTAATAGCACCCACTTATCTGAGGTCATGTGATTGTGACGAAGGGAATCTACGACTTTTTGTGGGGTCCGAACCCATGTTCCTCGAGAAAGACCCAGAGATTCATCGGAGTACTGAACTGACTGACTGATTAATTGACTGAGTGGTTAGATCATTGTAGTTACTCCCTGAAATTAAACATGAATTCCTTGGTTAGGTTTAAAATAATTTCAGGAAAATTTTTTCCCGAAATGATTTGACAGCCCTTACAAACACACAAGCACAGTGCTGAGATCCTTGGAGGTTCGAAGACAACATTTGTACTGTCATTCCTGAACAACCAACTATTATTAGTAGGAAAACCAATCCCTTTAAAACCAATCCCCTTAGAGCATATATGCAATCCCTTTGGAACCAATTTACTTTTTCTGGATTTTTCCAGGTAAATTCGGATGAAGAGTTGAATTAGGCATCATTTTTAGACAGATTTGACTTAATACGAAAGGTAAGTTTTGAAAACAGGTGGAAATGAGCGCGGACAGAATAGGAGGAAAACGTTTGAGAAAAAACTGGGGAATAACATTTTCAAACTGAAGTGCAGTATTTATTTTGAATAGCGCTTAACGTACAGCATGTATGTATATTAGTGGTGGACCGGATGTCAGTTTTTCAACATCTGCGGATGCGGATCTTTAATTTCAATATCCGTGGATGCGGATATTTAGTTAATCTATCAATATAATATAGAATTATGAATATGACATAATTTTTCAAATTTCGTGATATTACTATTATGGCAGGCAATGCATAAGAATTAAAATTAATATTAATGTTTTCATTATGATAAAAATAATAACTTTCTCAAGAGTTTCAGCCACAGAAAATTCAATGAAACAAGTTTCATTCAATTTTCTGTGTTACCAGGTACATATTTATATTTTGAGGTTTATATATTTGTTTGCTCATTAATAATTAATACTTTACATGAAATGTGCATGACTGGGCCTTATAAGTTACTTTATAAGCCAATTTAATTGTAAATGGCATAATTTATTCGAGGTAATATCCGCATAACATCCGCAGTCAGAAGTGCGGATACGGATGTTAAAAATTATGTGGATATCCAGTCCACCACTATATATATATATTATATATATAATATATATATATATATTATGTCAAGGTTCTTCTAAAGTCCTTGAAGGATTCAAAAATTTAAAAACATATTTTACTTATTTGAAAAAGAACATTATGAAGGTTAAATCAAAATTTATTTTTTCTCTTACACACTTCACACTAACACTTTGCACTTCAATATATCCTCTATTTTGAGTGATTCAGTGTTCGACTATGTTGCAAGAATTGAAACCCTTTTACGATTTGTTGCTGTGTGATTTAGCGGATTTTATATTTTTTTATATTAGCCCTTCAGTTTTATCAGATGTTCAGGCTTTGTTGGGTAAGCATTAAGCAATGCTCTTTACATGGTCCCATAAAAGTATGTTTAAATGGGTTAGGGGGGTGAACGTGGTGGCCACGGAAACTTTCCTCTTTTCCCAACTCATTTTTCTGGGAAAGTTTGGTTAAAAAATGATCTAATTCAAAGTATAGTGAGAGGGAGCTATGTCTTGTTATGGAAAAATTGTTTGTGTCACAAGATTTTAAACCGTGAGGTAAAAGGGAGAAAGAATTTTTGCAAATTGAGAGGTATAGCGCTCTTCATTGACACAGTCACCTCCTCAACAAAGGTCATTGACCCGTGATTTTTGTAAAGTGCCCCACTGGGCCACACAATGACCTTATGAGTATGTCTGATGATCCTAATGCTCATTTAGTTTTTCATTTCCCCAAATGAAATGACTGCGGAGATGAAATGTCACTCACTCCATTTGAAACTGTTAATTGCTCCCAAAATAATTAGGATATTCTCTGTTTTCAATGGAAATTGTTCTCAGTAGCCTAGTCTAATGCTTAATCTTCTCTCATAAGTTCTGAAATTTTTTTTAAGCGTACTTATGGAACTTCTTCAAAATTTTACACGGTGTTGACACTAAAATGTTTATTTCCTTCGAAGCACAGGGAAGTAATTTTCTTAGGCTTTTGCTTAAATATATATCTTGAACGGCTACTAGTTTTTTACCTAATGCTTTAATTCACCTGCGGCCTTCCAATTACTGGCGAACCAATTATTCGGTCAATAAAACTACAGAAAAGAACGCAGCCATGAAAATCTAAAGCTTCACAAATCTTGATGCAATGAGCTCGGATGTGAAGCTTGAGATTTTCATGACTGCGTTCTTTTCTATAGTTTTATCGACCAAATAATTGAACCGATAGTAATTGGGGGTTCAATTGGAGATTCGTAGTCATGAAAATCTTAAGCTTCACAAATCTTGACACAAATTAAAGCTCGAGATTTTCATGGCTGCGTTCTTTTCTATAGTTTTATCGCGGTGCTGGGGCCTTCGGGCCCAGTTATATATATCGAAACCTTTGGTAAAATTATTGAATGCCCGGTTAGGTTAATTGAATGCCCGGTTAGGTCAACTGTACGCCCTTGACGGTTAGTTAGGTTAAGTCGTAATATTTTCGTTATTACTACTATAATTCACCGAAAATGTGTCTGTCTGCAGAAAAAACTCACGTTTCTGAACCGATTTCGACCAAACTTCGTATGGTGGATGGGGGTGATGAGTCTTCTTCTTCCGCAGCATTATTAGCCCACTTCTATGTGGGGTCGCTGTTGCAGATCCTTCTTCTTCATTCACTTCTGTCTTGAGCCACCTCTTCCTCCAGTCCCTTATCACTATCTTTCTTCAGTCTATCCCGCCACCTCATCTTACGTCTACCTCTTCTCCGTGTCTGGAATTTCCATCCTCAGCATCCGTCGTCCCACATACTCCTCCTCCCTCCTCTGGACATGCCCAATGCCCATATCATCTCAATCTCTTTTCCTGTGCCTTCTTGGAGATTTCCGTTACTTTTGTTGTTCCTCTTGTTATAATGGATCTGCATTCGTAAGGTTTTGGCAAAAGTTTTACGGCCGGATGCCCTTCCTGCCGCCAACCCTCCTCCTTTCTCCGGGCTTGGGACCGGCTGAGACTTGGGCTGGCTTGCCCACTCCCAGGCGGATGGGGGTGATGAGTAATGAACGAAAATATATGTGTGACCAGCCGTCCCGCTACCAATTACTGGGCCCGAAGGCCCCAGCAACGCCATAAAACTATAGAAAAGAACGCAGGCATGAAAATCTCGAACTTCAAATTGTGTCAAGATTTGTGGAGCTTAAGATTTTCATGACTATGAACCCCTAATTGAACCCCTAATTACTGTCGGTTCAATTATTTGGTCAATAAAGCTATAGAAAAGAACGCAGTCATGAAAATCTCAAGCTTCACATCCGAGCTCATTGTATCAAGATTTGTGAAGCTTTAGATTTTCATGGCTGCGTTCTTTTCTGTAGTTTTATTGACCGAATAATTGGTTCGCCAGTAATTGGAAGGCCGCAGGCACCCCAATTACTGAGGTCCATGGTGAAAGGAATAGGAATGATATCCAGTTAAAAGGCTACTGATGTCTAAAATAAAATACGCCGCAGGCCCACAATTCGGTTTGGGTAGAAGGCTCAAGCACCGCAGATCTAGCAAAATCGGCTCGTAGCGCCGATCTTTTGCTAGTAGTAATATAAATACCTGGTGTCTACAGACGCACAGACAGGACTGCCTTTTTATAGTTTTTAAGAATATTAATCAATTAAGAATATTAATTAATTAAGAAATTATAAATTAAATAGGTAATTTTATAAAAATAAATTTTGTGTGTTAACATTAATAAAATTTGCCTGATTCACCCTCATTTTAAAAATGTATATACCTATTTGGCTACTCAGTAGGGGTTTGAAGCGCAAGCATTTTTACAAGAGTTGTTGTTGTTGTTTAGCCGATCAGCCCACCCTGATCGAGCAAGCCGGCGGCACGCAGGTAACCGATCGCCCTCTCCGGAGTGGACCAGAGGTTCAGCGCACTAGTGATGTTGTGTTGTGTTCGTTGTTGTGCTAGAGCGGTACAGTCCGTCATAATGTGTTCAATTGTTTGTGGTGTGTCTTGGCACAGGTGGCAGGTGTCGTCTATGGAGTTGTCTAGTCTGTGTTTATATGTCCGTAAGTTTGGGTGATGTCCACATCGGAATCGTGCTAAGTTAACTCGATCCGATCTGCTCAGGCTGATCTCTGACCTGTTAATGGGTGGCGGCTTCGCACCTAGGACCGCATTCGGACCGAGTCGTGTCAGTGCTTTGTGGGTTAGATGTGTGTGTATGTGTTTTCTGTACTGTGTGATGTCTGTGGGGCGTGGTATGGAATGGAGTATTTCGTTATAATATCTCTCTGGTGTTACCTTAATGGTGCGAGGTTGTTGCATGATTGTACATGTAGTGGCAAGGGTGTTGTGGTTAGTTGTCGCTGCTGCCATGAATTGTGTTCCCCTCATGTCTAAATGTTCCCTAACTTTTAGTATTTTTGTTTCTGTGTGCAGGTGTTCTATTGGTGTTGTTTGAGTGCATCCTGTAATGATACGAAGTGCGTTGTTTTGTATTGTTTGTAAGGTGTTTATGTGTGTGTTTGAGATAATGGGGCCCAGCATGGGCTAGCATAGTCCATAACTGAGCGAATATATTGTTTGTATATGAGTGATGTTGTTTCCTGCTGGTGTCCAAAGTTTGTGCCTGTTAGTACCCTAAGCGTGTTAAGTCTTGACGTACATTTGGTTTTAATGTCCTGAATGTGGTTTGCAAAAGAATGATGTGTTGTATGTGACACCAAGTATTTTGGTTCTGTGAGTGTGTGGAATGTTGATGTTGTTTAGTGTAAGCTGTGGAATTACCTGGTGTTCTTTTGTGTTGCTTGTAAGCAAGGTGATGGTGATTTTGTGGGCGCTACTTTGAGTCTATTGTGTGTGAGCCAGTCTTGTATACTGTTTATGTATGTTTGTAGGTTATTTGTAGCGGTGTCGATGTTGTTGTGGGTGGATGTTAGAGTGATATCATCTGCATATGATGATAAGGTAAGCTTGTTATCTATGGGTGTTGGAATGTCATGCATGTATAAGTTGAAGAGTGTTGGTGAGAGAACAGAGCCTTGAGGGACCCCGTTCGGAAAAAGCTTGTTTTTGGATGACTTGCCATTAAATGTGACATGTGAGTATCTTCCTGAGAGATAGTTGCTCAGCCACCTTTGGTGTTATTGTGCATGTTTGTGTTGAGTATTTTGTTTATGAGAGGGAAGCGTGGGATAGCATCAAATGCTTTACTAATGTCTATTGTTGCTAATAGTGTACGTTGAGCTGGTCTTCTGGAGTTGATGCCATCCATGATGTGCTGCGTGAGGTTAGTGAGTAATGTCGTGGTTGAGTGGTGAGGTCTGAATCCATGTTGAGTAGGCGATAGTGGTATGTGTGGGTTGGTGATTTGTAAGTCGACGGCCTGTTGCGTGGCACGGTCAGAGTGCCGATCGGCTCCCGGGGCCGGACCTATTCTTTTACAAGAGTAATCCCGTAGAGTGTAGACTATATACTGTATATATATCGAATATGCCTATATTTAGTCGGTTTATGCTCGCATTTTAACATGTAAATAATTTCATACAAAAGATTTGAAACAGAAATTTTTA